>MQRK01148930.1:0-11516 GCA_001938485.1 Girardia tigrina | reverse complement strand
AACTGATTAGAATCTATACCCGCAATATGACGTGGAAAATGTCTGGAATGATAAATGAGTTAGCATTGAATCTTCTCACTCTTAATCTTATAAGTTTGTCTATTAATCTTGCTAATATGATATTTGGTTGGGCAAACCCCCTAATTTCATCATCATTCATTTGTTGATTTACGAAAAATAATGGAGTCTGTAGAATTTTAATTGATCCTTCATGGATCTACAAAATTTTGCATTCTAATCATATGTTCTTAGTAGGTCTATTAAAAATTAAAGTTTTTTATTGATGTCATCTTTTAAATATTTTTAAAAATATTACAAGTGATCACTCAATCATTATTATCATTAAGATCCCATTGGCTGTTTTTACAAAATATAATTTCAAATTCCACTCCTAATCAAATCGATCAATCAAATATGAAATTATTATAAATCTAAATTTAAAATTTAAATCCCTATGAACTTCTGTATTTTATTTCAGATACTGCTCATTGAATCTTTTAGTGTATCACCATCAGAGAGAAGGATATTCAACTATCCCTCTTACAGATTAACAACATTTACACTTGATCCAGGACTTGCCAGCGTACCGTTGTCATCTTATAATTGTTGTGGTTACTATAAATACTTTTATTCCATCAATGCAATTATAAGCTCGAATAATGATCAAGTTTTGACCGAAATGAAAGTTAGAGAAGATATAAAAAATCAAAATTCATTGAAAGTTTGCCAACCGTGCTTCGATTTTTTGAATAGTTTTAAAGATCTAGAATGCAAGAGCCTTTCTGCTTAGCGGTTTATTCTTGAGTATAAATTCACTGGAATAACAGAGAAATTGTATGGTACTGGGTGGTTACTACAAGAATCATTATTTAATTACTTTAGAGATAGATGCTAAAAGATATATTCCATTGTTCACACAGCGTGTTATTTATATATTACCTCTCATATCACTTTACAATGGAACCTATTATATCGACTATGGAAGCCGTCCAATTCGATTGGATGAATTTAAAATACCGGAAGGAAGAAGGAGTAATATGTATGAAGTTGGAAATAAAGCAAGCATATTTGAGAACGACCTTCACCTAAATGCGGATTACATCAGCCTTAAAGACGAAAATGGGGAGTTCAATGATATAGAGAAATATATTCCACTCATTGTCAAAGAACGTAAAATGGTGTTTCAAAGAAAAAAAGCACTTAAAATATTGGAGATTTCTGTTATAGTTTTAATTTTAATTCTTATAATGATTTATAGATATAAATATTGAAGTAAATGAACACAAAATTAGAATATGAAGTCCTTTACAAGCAATATAACTTTCTTGAAAAGAATTCAATTCATCCATAGTGTTGGAAGAACTAAAATATGAGTAAAGCAGATTTATTTAACGTGTCATCCTATCTAGAAGACTGTAAGTGTAGTAAGATAGAGAAGATAGGATATTATAATATCGAAGACGGTAATGTGAGTTTTGATAATGAATTAATAAGAAACTAAAGCAATCCATTAATAAACTTGTCGGCACCTGAAGTGCCATGAAAATAAGATAAGGGTAAGACTTTATTATAGCCAGACATTAGGGTACCAAAATAAATAGTTTATTAATGAGATTAATTTAAAACTCCCGTTTTCAATCATCTTAAGCATTTTTGGGTTTCATTTCCATCGTGATCTCGCCGGTCTGACTGACCAGTAAATCTACTTCTAAGCACTCATCATCCTCTTCAATACCCCACCTCCTCTCGAAAGAAATGCTTTCAAAAGTATATTCATTATCGATTGGATGTATGCTTCTATTCTATCTGAAATCTCTATATCTTTTTTGTGCCTTTTGTGATATCTCGTTACTATCTGCTCCAAAGTCATAACATATGAAATAATCTTTACCTTGCACTTGTACATCAGATCTACTTCGTTTGCTATTAAGTCATATTTTCTTGTCTTTTCTTTCTCTACTTGAGTTAATAGGCCTAAGTTGGTAATTCCAACTTCAATTGAAGTAATCTCTTTTCTTTTCTTATCAAATACAAACAAATCTGGTAGGGTACCAAAATATTAAGTATTTACGACAAAATTATTTTATTTATGACAGGATCTTATCTCAACACATGAGGATGTATTTAAATTGTCAACTATAAATGCTTTTTTCGCCGTCAAAAACATTCAAATAGGGACAGTTAATTCATCAATAATCAAAGTCTGAATTATTTTCAATGAATAAGTTGCGATTAAACCTAATAAGGGTATTTAATTAAATTTATTAGCCTATATAAAAAGGGTAATCAACTGACTTAATTTATCTTTAGTGACTTTAAAGGATTAAACATTTATATAATGAGAAGATTATTTATAGGCTTTGTGACAACTATCATATTATACACTCAAATTTGATGCTTAAAATCTTTTCAAATTACAAAGCCTTATTGTTGGTAGTGATTAGAAGAGTCTAAGTTAATAAAGTTATTAAAGGGTTACTGAAATTTTAGATGAGTCTAAGTTTACTGTCAATTACTTACTAATTATAATTTTATTGTTCATATTTCAGATCTTTCTCATCACAGCTACTCCGTTTAATAAATATTAGAATTAGTAGATATTCTCTGACAAAACTATATAATATTCTGGTTTGAGCAAGTGACTCATTATTGCTTTGATTATACAACTCCATAGTCACTTAAATATCTATTTAATCTAATATGGCATCTCAGGTAATAATCACATCAAGTGAATCATAATTACATGCTAATCATGTCAATTCTATCTAACACATTACAACAATATCCTTTAATATCTATAGATTATTATCAAAATTAAACTTTCAAAGCCATTGATTAAGATAAGTCTGCCTCATTTCCCATTTTCAAGCTGATCTAACATGTAAGTTATCGATGAATCGATTTTCTGAAATTCCTCTTCATCATTTTCAAATTTTACATTCAAGTTTTCTTCAAATTTAAATGGTTTTCCTTTGTAAACTACAGTATCTGCTTTCTCACTAATTACAGGATAGCGATCTCCATGTACCTTCAAATAATGACCCGTATTCACTTTCTCATCATTAAACAGTACAATTTTAATCTGAACTGTGAATTATCCTCATCCTCGCTCTACTATTTCAAAAGGAGGTTTGGTTACTGTAATATATTGGTTTTTGAATGATTCGTGGAGTCTAAATTGCACAGATTTTATAAGTGGATGGGGGGCTTTGACGTAGCATTTCCACAGGTGTGACAACTCATAAACTTCTCTCTCATTCTCCGGTATTAGATTTGACTCTGATCCTTTTATAATCGGAACTGCTTTGTATCCATTGAAGAGTGACATTAGCGATTTGAAAATTGTTTAAAGATATTATTTCTGTTTGTTTGTATTATATAAATGCAAGCATAAAATATTTTCAAAAAGATAACTAAACTGTAAGATAATTAAATTGTGGTTTTAGCTGTGTTGATTTCTCAAAAAGGTGGCAAGCAGGAGGTCCCGGCTGCTATTAATGCATAAGAAACCAAATATAGAATAAATAATTTATCAATAAGCTTAATTTAAAACTTCCATTGTTCAATCATCTTGAGCATCTTTGGGTTTCATTTTGTCGTGATCCCGCCGGTCTGACTAACCAGTAAATCTACTTCTACAGAAACCAAATATCAACCCATATTAAATTTACTTATTTATTAGTGTATACATACCTCGAAGTAACTCCCCTAAGATGTCAGGCTCTTCAATAAATATTGCATATCCTAAATAATGCCTGTTTGCCGCAATGATATTTTACTTTAGCTAGTTAGCTGCTTATTCACTTCATTTGTAAATCACGATGTGTTGCTTTGATATATGAAGGCACACGTAGAGTAAAGAATCTCTGATTTTTCTTAAATGCTTAGTTAAGGCTGGATTTATACCCGAAGACAGCTCAGTTCTTGGCTATCTATACCTGATGATTGATTTTGTGATCAGAAGAGTTTGATTTTATTCAAATTAAGGTTATTTCATTAAAACTTTTATGAGTACATATTTCAAGAATTGATAAGCCGCCAAGCGCTTTTGTCGTCGATGGGATCGATTATTTAATGAATGAAATTCCAGTAAGAAATGGTTTTACTATAATAGGCTTGCAACAGCCATAGTTTGATTCTTATTATTAAATTAATTTTTTTTCTAGTTAGAAGTCAAAGAGGATGATTTGATGTTAGCAACCTGGACCCAGCAGCAGAGTGCAGCTAATGTATAACTTTAACAGTAAAGAATCGACAATAATGTTAAAAACTCAATAAACCTTAAATAAATTTATTTAGTATTTTCTAGTAGAAATGGAATATAAAAATAATGCCTTTGATAATTGAATGCGGAAACCAGAATCATTCTATTATAAGATATATATATTAATTGTATCCTATTGAAATAATTGGCTTATCAACTCTGTCATCATAATATATTATAAGCTATTCAAGGGAAACTAGAGAGAGAAAGGCATGAATTTCCAACATACGATTAACCTTGTCGGTGGTAATACTAGATTTATTTATTAAAGAGTTATCAGACTCAGGAAGCGTCCCCTCCTATTTCATTCTGTTTATATTTCTGAGTGATAATTGAGTGACATGACAAGATTAATTAAATTGATCCTGTCATCGATCATCTCGACAATATCACCAGTGACAAACCTATCCCAAAATTGACAATATAAATTGCTTATAAATATCTATGTATTTGTTGAAATTAATTGATAAGTGTTTAAAGCATATCATGTGACCAGAGGCATTGACATGATGTAATAAATATGAGAAGAGAGTCTAAGTAGATGAGGAATATCCAATAAATATGAAGAAATTAAGGCTAAAAGAAGTAATCATTCAATAGACGATTTTAATGCTTTTAAAACTTTTGATTGATTATGTTGAAAGACAAATAGTAAGATAATATAACCCCATATAATGAGTAAATATTTCAATGATTATTCTCTAAACAAAACTTTTGGAAGTAAAGTATTTATTAAAAGCTTGCCACCCCTATTTAGGGGTTAATCCTTATATATCAAATCCCTGATTAAGCTGTCAAAGTATCTCTCAATATTCATATGTCACTTATATCAGTTACTAGTGACATATATTAAAGCCACTCCGACAAACACCTTGACAACTCAATAGAATAAAGACAAATGAAATATGTTTTGGTAAGCAGTCTATGTTTTTGATTATCATTGTGGAGCCCATTCAATGATCTCCATAATATAAATAAAACAAATACTTTGTTAAAAAATGGGAAAGACACATACATGTCCTTCCCATAAGGTGTTCCAAATATTCGGAAGCCTTTATACATTTAATATAAAGCATGTTACATTCTCACATATTGTGTGAAATGGAGAGTTTACAGTAACCGCAACCTTTGAAACAAAGGCTGACTCCATAGTAAGTGGGGTATGATTTCTAAAAAAATATAAATAAACAAAGTTAATTTTTGATTTAAAAAAAAGAAAAGAGATAACTTTGATAAAAGTTGGTATCACCAACTTGGATTTATTAACTCAATTAGAAATTGAGAAAATATGATTTAATAGCCAATGAGATATCTTTTATGTGCAACTTGAAGATTATACCATATGTTGTGACTTGGCAACAAATACAACAAGAAACTTAGAATTGAAATTGGTATTACACTGAAGCATACATCCAATCACTAGTTCTGAAGAAGACTTTTGAGAACATTTCTTTCGAGAGGAGACGAGGTCTCGAAGAGGAAGATGGTCATATAGGAGTCGACGTACTTGTGAATAAGATTGTAGCGACACCTACAGAGATGAAATCTGATGATATTCAAACATAAAAGTTTACTTTCTTTTAAACCTTAAACAAATAATTTAAAATTTTTGATTTATCTTTATAAAATCATTGAAATTTAGTATGCAGAAGTTAGTTAGCCATATTTTGAGTAATTCTATGGGAATGCCCTGTTCATTACACCAGTAATTTTGGGGTATACATAATCCTATACCATTGTTTTCTATTTTCATTATTTGAATATGATCAAAAAAGAAAAAACTTCAACATATAGATTAAAACAAGGATCTATCAATGAAGTCTTAGCAAATCTTGCTCTATACTTCAATATTTATTAGCATATAATGAACTTCTCGAAAGACACGTTTATGTGATATACTCTAGAAAAGTAAATGCTAAAAGGTGTTGTTTATAGCAATAACTAGCCTTGTTATGATCTTGTGTTACTTCAATAATAATGTTTAAACTTCAGTAACAGTTAAATAAGTGCCTTATCTTTAAAATGGATAAATCTGCATCTTTGGGATGATGATGTACAACAGGACATGTCTGAGTGGGATTAGCGATGCTGTTCTCAACACTAATATTAGGACTGGTCTTCTCACTCCTAGTAACTAAATTTCAATTTCAAGGTAATCAATATTCTGTTTTCTTCGTAGTAAACGTTATTTGAATTATCAAATGGCTTTAAACTTAAATTGATAGTGTTAAAATTCAATAATCGACTTTAATATGCCATCATTCATATGGTTAATATATTATTCTACTTTAAGAAATATACTTATAGTTTCTGTACTATAAACATTATGAAATGTAAATACTCATGCTTAAATTCAACTCTTACTATTTAAAAAACAGATATACTTCATTCTTGATTGTTAAATCATCTTTTAAATGAGAGCAACTACTACACTCAATTTCATTCATAAAATGAGCTATAGAAATATTATAAACAAAAGAGTAGTCTTCGTCAGAATTGTTGACCTTTAAATGAAGAACTCTCAGAAGCATTTATATATCATTTGCATAAAAATACAAAAGAACCAAGTAAGGCCAATGATTTATTAATCATGGAGAGCCAAGAAGTAAGTCACGCAATTCCAATGAAGATGATCACTCAATTCCTAGATTTTACTTTAGCTGGTATTGGTAGTTCCTTCAGTGAAGGCCTAGATAAAATCCTGCCTACATATCTCTCTGAGAGGTTATCAAGAACATTTAAGCTTCTTTCTATCACTATGTTCTGTTGGATTTTTTTATCCATAAAGGGGAAATGTTTTTTTTGAATTTATTTTTATTGGTAATGATTTGATTTATTGATATTTTTAAAAATGATAATTGAAATGCTATAAATCACGCTCAAAACATTTCAGCATGCATAGAGGTACAATTCTATAATTGAATATTTCATTTTAGAAATAATCATAAATTTAATGAAATTAAAGAATATAAATAGTTATGGAGAGATAACATCATTTGGATTAAGTCAAATCTTTACTTTAACTCTAAAACTTTAATAATGTTTCAAATCAACTTTAGCATATCTGTTTCAAATTTAATATTTACCAATTTAGAAAATATAACTACTTGTTATTGATTTTCTCTATAATTAAAAGCATCTAAAACATTATGTCATATCGGGAGAATATCTCAAACATTTAATTTATGAGTTAATCATATATAACCAAAATATCAAAACATTTTTGTAATTTTATTTGTCAGAATTTTATGCATTCAATCGCCTCAAAGTCGATTTCTATTAAGAAGAAAATAATGTTTTAGAGCAGTAAAATAAATGCACCCACCAGTGTGATAGCCCTATAAAAGCCATAGTTTAATCTTTATGATAAAATTTTATTTATGAGATATTTTTAAATATTTAATAATATAGTTATACTTAAGAAAAGAGATTACTTTAATAGATCCAAGTTGATAATTCCAACTTGGATCTATTAACTCAAGTAGAAAATGAAAAGACAAGAAAATATGACTTAATAGCAAACGAAGTAGCTCTGATGTACAAGTGCAAGGTAAACATTATTCCATATGTTATGACTTGGGAGGGGATAGTAACGAGATATAAAAAAATCACAAGAGACATAAAAAATATAGGGATTTCAGATAGAACAGAAGCATACATTCAATCGATAATGAATATACTTTTGAAAGCATTTCTTTAGAGAGGAATTGGGGTATTGAAGAGGATGATGAGCTCGTAGAAGTAGATTTACTGGTTAGTCGGACCAGCGGGATCACGATGGAAATGAAACCCAAAGATGCTTAAGATGATTAAACAATGGAAGTTTTAAATTAAGTTCATTAATAAATTTGTTGTAATGAAGCATAAAAATTTGCTTAACTTTAACCCAAAATTTAAATAAATGTTTAAATTACGATAGAGTAAATTTATTTAAGGGTTATTGATTTTTTAACATTATTGTCGATTCTTTACTGTTAAAGTTATACATTAGCTGCACTCTGCTGCTGGGTCCAGGTTGCTAACACCAAATCATCCTCTTTGATTTCTCTTCTGCAATCAAAAGAAATACTCTCAAGCATTATATGCTTGATTGGATATAAGCTTCAATGGTTTTTGTTAAGTCAAGCTCTTTTATGTGCTGTTTATGGTATTTTGTTACTATTCCATCCCAGGTTATAACGTAAGGTATTATTTTCGATCTGCATTTATAAAGTTGTTCAAGTTCTTTTGTCAGTAAGTCGTAATTTCTTAATATTTTGTAATTGATGGTAATAAATCCTGATTAGTTATACCGACTTCTATTAAGGTAATTTCTTTTCTTTTTTTGTCGAGTACAAATATATCTGGTCTGTTACATTGAACTTTAATATCTGTTTTTACTCTAGTGTCTACTCTTATCTCTGCGAATTCATTTGACACAGTTTCTAAATTACGATAAAATTAAATTTTTAGTGATAGATATCAATATTAAGCATAACAAACCTGATATTTTAGTCCATGACAAGAACCAAAATGAAATTACAATAGTTGAGATTGAGATTACATCACACGATAACCTGAAGCAAGTGGAAACAGAAAAAAATTAAAAAGTACGAATTGCTTGCTAAAGAGCTGGGTCGAATGTAAGACTGATCGTTTAAAATAATTCCATACGTTCTAACTTGGGATGGCTTGGTAACTAATTGTCATCGATTTTACAAAGATATACTTGGTATCAAAGACCATACTGAGGCATATATACAATCAATGTCAGTCAAGAGAACTTTTGAGAGCATATCGATTGATTTCAGAAGATTTGATGATTACTCTACATATAAGGTCGAGCTTAGGGAAGCGATGATCGGAATCGTTGAAAGTGGATGCATTACTGAGGGTGGTAGACCATAAAATAGGACTTTGAGGAAAAGATGTTTTTAACCTGTAATTAAAGTTCTTATTTTTTAGTGATAAATTTCTAAATTTTAATTTGTAGAGGCTATTTAGAAAATAATTTATTTAAGAGTTAATATTGTATGAATATAGTATCAATTGAACAAATGAATCTGTCATATCATCTAGTTTATTTAATAGCTCTATTAGTTAATCTTGTATTATTATAGTTGGAATTTTTAATCTCTCGTGGGGAAGTTATTCAAAAAATATTATAAATATTCTAGATAAATCCATAATGAATTAATAAAGAACTAAATCAACTTCAAACAACCCATTAAATAAAATAATTTATTAATGAGTTTCTGCTAGTATTGAAGAATCTTTTCAAGAGAAGTCCCAACATGACTTCAATTATCTAGAATTTCTTAACTATGATAGACTTTAAACAATATAGTTTAATCCACATAATTAAATTCATTTTTTTGTAAATGGACTTCTTTAGTTTTTTATCAACACTCTCTTTCACTCATTTGGTATTACTGTTAGAAGTTACATTATATATTGACATTAGGGGGTAAAATATAATTATATTTAGCATCTCCCTCCAGAACTTTTGTTCTTTTGCTCCAATGGCAACAATATTATATCTTTATAACTCCAATTGCATATTCTTTCATTTGTTTTAATCAAATATGAATCTTTACCATCTTTTTTTTTACATTTTTACCTGTATATTCCAGTGTTCTATATATATATATATATATATATATATATATATATTCTGGTCATATTCCAATATATCAACTCCTAGCTTTTTTTTAAAATTTTTTCTAACACAAAATTTCAAGATTTGAAAACAATATTCTATCATGTTCTTCTACAGTCTTAGCATAAATTGCTATATCATCTAAATAAACCATGCAGCCCTTGTATAAAAATTCTCGAAGCTCTTTCTCCATAATTCCCTGAAAGATTGCAGCGGCATTCTTAAACCCCATAGGCATTCTCTGCCACTCGTACTTTTGTTGGTTTATTGTGAATGCTGTCTTGTATTGATCTTCCTCAGACAACTTTATTTGAAAGTATCCTTTTAAATCGATAACGAAAATAAATTCGCTCTTTGCATAGAATCGATTATGTTATCAATATCAGGAATTTCATATATTTCTGATTTGGTTATTTCATTTAAAGCCATCATATTCATACGTACTCTTACTTCTCCTGTTGGTCTTAAGACTGACCTTATAGGGTTATTCCATTCAGATGTGCTTGTTGTAATATAATTTTTGTCTAAAAGATTATTAATTGTTTGCAGTACTTTATCACAGATATCCTTTTTTATTGTGTATCCTATAGCTTTAATCATTTTTCCAGGATCTGTTATTATTTTGCATTCTTCTCCAGGATATCCATCATTAGATTTATTTAAGTTTGTAAGAGATGAATATTTTTTTATAAAACCGTTTAATTCATTGTTTATACCAGTTTTGGCATCCGAATTGGATTTAACACCATTACTCGCTTCCTTAATTATTATGTCAACGTTTTTATTTTTTTCAGTTTTATTTATCTTTTTTTATATTTAATTTATTATTTTTTAGCTTTGATTCTCTTTGTGTTTCCTCATTTATATTCTTATTGTAAGTATTTGCCCTTACTTTATTATCATAATTGATAAGAAAATTTTATTAATGGGTTATTTTAACTGTTTTTATACAATTATACTAATTTGATATCTTATTCATTTGGTATACCAATCCTAGCCACTGTCACTTCTACATATCATCTACACTATAATGTCTTTGATCAAATGACTTGCTTTCAAGAGTCTTCTTGAATATATGCTTCGATATTTTTGGTTACTCCTAAAATATCAGTATATTTTTTGTGATAACTTGATAATACACCATCCCATGACATTACATACGGTACTATTCCTGTCTTGCATTTATAAATTAGAGCTAATTTATTGGCCAATGGATCATACTTTATCATTTTTTATCATAAATGATTACTTTCTCTTCAATTTTTAATCTTACTATTATACGAATTTAGTATCGCCTTAAAGTTTTCTATTTGCGATTCATATGTTTCTATCACTCATTGTTGTACCCCTATTTGTTTAGCAAGCATTTGCATATTTTATTCTTGTTTCTTGATGAGCTCATTCTGGTTGGTTATTTGAATTCCCATATCTTGCTCTTTTTTATTTTTTTTGAATTATGGTTTACTCTTTTATCTGAATTCCTTTTATCTTTTTTGAATTGTGAAGATAATCAAAATTTTCGATCTGGTACCTTAATGAATTAATAACTTTTATTTCCTCCCACTTAATATATTTTTTAATATTTTTCTTGCATAATCCAGCCAATACAGATAT
>MQRK01148917.1:0-10289 GCA_001938485.1 Girardia tigrina | reverse complement strand
CACAGAGCTTTTGTAAGGTAAAAATATAGATGGACTGATAAGATTGGAATTTATTTTTCAATTTAAAATTCTCAGACCATAGTTTAAATATCCTTAGAGGGCGATTGAGGGATAAAATGTACCTAGAAAAACAAATAGACCACAAAATTAAGGTTACATTTTACAAATTATGTGCACAAACATTAGTCAAGAATAGTACTAAAGGAAGAGTATAAACAAATAATCGAAACAGCATATTCTGAAGGATTTAGAGTATTTAAGTAGAGTGATTGCAAGAATATTGGGGATCTAAATATAGTTTCAATGACATTCAAGGTTCAAAGCTTCCTCTCAAATAAATTGAAAAAAAAATTTCATTGCAAATTAATCTGGTTTAGAAATTTTATTTTCTATAATCTATTGATACATAGTTCTTAATTTTGATTTATTCGATGAGCCATAATTTGTACTATTTAAAAGTCAAGAATTCGTAATCACATTTCATTAAGTGTCTTTTTTAATAAAACTTAAATTTGATAAGGTTATATTTTTTTCTATGAACGATTTTCATATATTTGAAAGGCAATATGAGCCGATCAAATAACGACGGTTTTTAAAAATATGCAATATATATATATATATATATAATGGACTCAGCACTAAAGCCATTAATAAGACGGTTCTCTGAGGAAACTCAGGGTGTATAAGGTGTTAATTAAGATTTAATATTGCCAAAAAATTTATTTAGAAAATTTAAATGTAATACTATAAGTTTAAAAATTAAAAAATTAAATATTTTTAAAGTATATATCAAAATAAAAAAATCGAAATTTAAAACCATACAAAATAGAAGCATGTTAATTTACAATTCGCATAAACATCTAAAAACTAAAAAAGATTGTAAGGATGATTTGTAAATTATGATTGTTGTTGATTTAATTCGTGTAACTTTGGTATGATGTTCGAATGTGTATATTTTAATTGTAATTTTATATAATGTCTATTTTATAATAAATATGTGTTTTTTAAATATTCAAAATTAAATTGGAAAAAAAGCGCAAAATTTGAAATTTGTAAATTGTGGATTAAAAAATAAATTTTATTAATGAGAACTCTTTTTGATTTCGAATTTGTTAATAAAACCGGGAAAGATAGTAAATGTCAATTTTCGACAATTAAAAAAAGATATTTTAATAAAAACATTAAAAATAAATAATCTAAAAAGTTAAATAAATGTTTAATCCTTTATTACAGAAAAGAAATATAAACAAATTTAATAATACTAAATTATTTAAAATAAAATAATTTGACTAAAAATTGCAATAATTTAATGAAATTTGAAAAGAAAAATGATAAACTAAATAAATTAAATATGTGAAATGAAAATCCATTTCAAAAAAGGAGAAAATACGAAGAAAATGAAATGAAAATGGTTAAATTTTTTGTGTAAGATAATGAATAAAATTTTGATCATCATGAATTCTAATCCAAAAACTGAAAAAATATAAACACAACTACCACTGAGGGTTCTAAATTTTTAAAATAAAACAATATAAAGTTCATAAGTAAATAAATATTTAAATGGTTTAAAATCGATGTTTTCTTGTATTTGCTTTAAGTGATTATTCGAACAGAATCAAAATTTTTAAAATTAATGAAAATTTAATAATCCGATAAAATTTAAATTGAAAAAGTAAATGAGTTTGGATAAATTTTAAATGTAAGAAGTCTTTTTCAAAAATTTAAATGAACATATTTAACGTATAATTGAACACATTTTAGATGTTTGAAATTGTGAGGAATATTTTAAATTTAGAATGTTTAAATTGGTATGTTGAATTTTGTATGTTGAGTTTAGTATTTGCAAATTTGTTTCTCCCACCCAGATGGAAAATGGATATTTCAGATGTTCATGGTGAATAGTTATTCGAGCATAGTTTGCATTTTAAATTACAACATAAGATATTAAAAAAACTTTAAAATAATAAATCGATTCAAATATTAATATCAAAATTTAAATAAAGTAAATAGATTTTAACTAATTTTTAAATTTATTATATAAATATTTTCTTTAAATAAAATAATTTTTAAAATTAAATTAATATTTAGATAAAATTATTACCGAAATTATAAAAGTAGAATTTTAAAAATAAAATCTGATAATAATTTAAAATTGACATTTGTTCGAATAATTGTTTATTAACGAGACATTAACAAAAGTTTATTAATTTAGCAAGATAACAAATTATGAAAGCTTAGCTGAGAATTGTCCCAAAGACAATTCAAATTGTGATGAAAATAAATGTGTGAAAACCCATAGTTGTGATTATTAATTTCTTTAAGTATTCTAAAAAGATTGTAAATATTAAATAAATTTTACTTGTTGATATTATGAATTCTGAAGTGAAACCTGGATATATTACTCCCATATTGGTGTTCTTAATAGAAATAATTTTACAATTAATTTAAATTAGTTTTTGTAATTTAATGAAATATTTTTAAAATAAATGAAAAAAATAATTACCGTATTTCCTAGAATAAACGGCGCTTCGTTTATTTAAATATAAGGTTTTTTTGTATTAATTTTTTATTTGTTTTTATTTTAAAATAAGATCAAACGCCTTTCTAAAAAATGGGGATTCACCTACAAATTAGGGAGTTCAACGGTATTACCGTTACCGGTGATAACCGAAAATTACCGTTTATTTTTTTTAAAATGTTTCACATGAATATTTACCGATTTTTTTCCGTTCAATTTGAACATTTTATTATTCAAATTGAACATTTTACTAATGAATCGCAACATTTTATTTTTCAAATTGCACATTTTACCAATGAATCGCAACATTTTATTATTCAAATTGAACATGTATAAAATAAAAAAAACAAGATATGATAATAGTTTATTAATATATTAAAAACTCGTATTAACAACTTGTTTAATGATGAACATATGGCAATTCAGCTGCACACTTTATAATATTTCGAAGAATGTTCTTAAAATATCCTGTGCTATCTGATGTCGTGATGTTATGCGTTTCAGATAGCATCAAATTCATACAACAATAATCCATTAGTCCTCAATCTCAATTTTGATCTTACACCATTCTTAATTTTTGAAAAAGCATTTTCAATAGAGTTAAGCATATAAGAATAAGATGAAAGGAATTTAAATTCAAAATTAAATTCTGAAGTTATTCTTTCAATTTCTTTTTTTATGTATTCTGGCACTATCCATTATTAAACAAGCTTTTTTGCATATGAAGAACATCTCTCAAATAGCAACATAGTTCATTAATATATTCGGTAAAAATATTAGCATTGACGGTAGAGTTAGCAATTGTTTTGCAATAGCCCATTCCGTTGATTGTCATACTTGCAATTAAAGAAATTGATCTACCTCGTACTGTTGGTGTTGATACTATAGCACAAGTTCCTTGCTTCGATCTNGCATGATATCTTTTTAAATGTAAATTAAAAGATGATTCATCGATAAATATCGCCCCTGAAAAATCATTGTTGAAATGGTTGTTAAACCATAGCGCATATTCCTTTCTCAAAATGATTTTTTTCGGCCGAATTAACTCTATCCAGCTCTCTATGAGAAAGTTTCATAGTTATTTTTAGTTCTTCTAGGCATCTATTAATGCTAGAAATTGATATCGAAATTTTCGGATCAGCTGCWTGCTCAAGCTTTTCTTTAATTTCTTTAAGTGTAAACTGTGGGTTAAATGTAACGATCTCCTCAATGTTGTTTATATCATGCGCTGTGAGAACTGTTCTTATTGAACCACATTATGTTTTGAGGTAAACAATATTGTGCTTGTTATATTTATTGACTGTTACTCTTGCTGAATTATAATTATTTGAACGATCTCTGATGCTTCTAATATACTCTGTCCTTGTTCATAGAGAGTCTAATTAAGCTTTGACGTTTTTCATTTGATATTTTAGCAAATGAAACTCTTGTTGGGCTTTGATTTGCAGGATTAACTGTCAAGGCAGTATTGTTCGAATTATTTGAATCCATTTTGATTTTTGAAAAAAGCGTGAAATTGCGTTAAATAAATTTAAACAAATTAATTTCTTTTTTATAATTCTATATTTAATATTAACCCTAACTTATTTATTAAGTTAGTTATTAGTTAAAATTTTTGATTTAAATTTTTGAACAAAATGTTGCAATTCATTGGTAAAATGTTCAATTTGAAAAATAAAATGTTGCGATTCATTGGTAAAATGTTCAATTTGACCGGAAAATTGCATAACTTGTAAAATATACTTCTAGGATTTAATATTATTACTATTTTTCTGAAACATAAACTTTAACTTTTTTTAAATAATAAAAAATCAGATTTTGAGTTTTGTCATTATTTGAAATACAAATTACGAATTAAAAAATGCAAAAAAATGAAAGTGAAACTGGAATGGACGATTCGGAAAATGGATTTTTTGACATTGACAGTGATACGGTTTTACGAAATGTGAACTTGTTACAAGATGTAGATGATATAGTTTTTAAAGTCAGGAAAGTTCTTAAATTTTATAAAAAATCAAATACACAAAATGAAAACTTTTTACAAAATATATTAAAGAAGAATTCGGTTAGGAGTTACATTTGATATTGGATTGCCAATATAGATGGAATAGTCTATATGCAATGCTTGAACGTTTTTTATTACTTATAGACTGTATAAGAAAAAGTTTAATAGACTAAAATTTGGAAATAACATTTAGTTCTAAGACGATTAATTTATTGAAGATTGTAGTAAATTTGCTTGGGCCTGTTAATGATACTGTTGAAATCCTTCGTAGAAGAGAAACTCATTTGTTTTGTGTTGATATTTCAATTGAAAGTATGTTAAATGAAATAAAAAACAAGAATAATGAATTATCAAGAAAATTACATTATGAAATTATTAAAGTGCTAGAGGAACGGATAACAAAATATTCTGATGTATTTCAATTTTTAAATAACCGGGATTTTTTTGATGGATTTTATCTGTTTAATTCGGATTCTTTATTGATACCAAGCAAAATACAAATAATAAATGTAATTATTCAAATTTTAAATGAGTTTCAAAAATGAAAATATTGACACGAAAGAAATTGTTGAAAGTGATATTCTCGAACTTAGCGAAAGTAATCCGAATGAATCAATCACATTCAAAGAACGGCTACTGCAGAATACAAAAGAAAAAACATTAAGAAACACATTAAAAAACAAAAAAATGAAATTTATACTGAATAATAAATTAATTCAAAGTGAAGTGAATTATTTCATTGAATAAAATATATTATGTCCAACTCTTCTACAAATTTGTTATATCTTACAAAGCATCCGTCCAACAAATGTTGAATCAGAGAGGGCATTTTCAGCAGCTGGTTTATTTGTTACAAAAATAAGATCAAACTTGGAGATAATATGATCGATGCATTATGTTTTATAAAAAGGATATTTTTTGAAACTAAAGACTGAAACAAATAAAAACTCATTGTTTTGAAATAAAATTTGAGGACTTTTAATTGTCTTGTTGCTTTACCAATATTATTTGTACCAATATTATAACCAATTTATTTGTATTTATATGTTGTTAAATAAGATTTATTTTCAGGTAAATAATTTACCGGTAATTGCCGGTAAATGCAAAAGTAAAACGGTAAAACCGGTAAGCGATTTTGTATTTTTCGGTAAATATTTTTACCGGTAATAACCGGTAAATGTATAATATAATACAGTAATACCGGTAAATGATTTTTCGGTAATTTTGAACACCCTACTACAAATGAAGACGCAGATATAGATATTGATGAATTTGGTAAAATAACAGAAACTTAATCGAGGACGCCGTTTAATCGAGGAAATACGGTATGTATTTTTTTAATAATTGAATAAATATTTTTACATAGTGAATTTAAAAGGAAATATAAATAAAATAATTTTCAAGTTAAAAACGCAAATTTGATTAATTTTATAACTAATATCTAAATATTTTAAAATTAAATAAATAATAAATGATATTGAGAAATTAGGAAATTTATTCAAATAATCTTTATTAAACAAGCCAAAAATAAAACCTATCTGAATGAAGAAAAATGGTGAAGGATCTTCCGAGAGTCATCTCGGAGATGATTCTAATTTTAATGATAATAAGTTTTTGAATAATAATTGTGTCCGTGCTCTTAACTCGAAATGTTTTCCCAGTTTGAGTTGTTAGGTTTTTAATTACATTTTTATTTTTTTGTAAATGCGATGTAAAATATAAATAAATACATAATAAATTATTCAGATATTAAAAATCAAATTATATAAAATAAATATCAAATGTTTAAGATTGAATAGAAATGCAGCAGTTACACCATTTGAATGAATGAATAATTATGTAAAATAAGGTATAAGAATTTCCGTGCTCTAGAGGTTCGGTTGGGACACCATTTCAGTCTTCTTGACCACCTCTATGGCATCAACTATTTGCTTTTTATAAAATAACTGATTATTTTCTTCCTTTAAAACAGTTTTTGTTAATATAATTGAAAAATATAATTAATTTACCTTTATTATTTCGGTTCTCATTGTTGAAATGAATTTCGAATAAGCTTTAACTTGAGCATATTTTATATATGTTATAACACTGCAATAATAAAAAGTGGTTTTGAAATTTTTGGACATATATATAAAATTGAATAAAATCAAATAAAAAAATTATTATTATTATTTTTAATTCCAAATTGAAAGATTTATAAAAAAAGATTTTTTTGTGTCAAAAAAAGAAAATGTTGTTAAAAATTTAATTTTGATATACGAGAGGCGTTCCGAAAGTAAGTGGAAATACCTATATGCGGATGTGCGCGTGTGTGTGCATCTTACAGAGGGACAGATGGCGTGGTGGCGTGATGTACTTACCAGCCAATAGACATCGAGAAAAAGTGGCATTGGTCCATGCAACATGTGAGTGGCATAGAGGAAACTGTCATAGGCAGTGTTTTCATTTTTGTTTAACACATGGATGACGCAGTACGTTCTCAGCGTGCCATCATCTTTTTCCTTTGGAAAGAGGATACTCCAGTGTCTGACATTATGCACCGCTTATCAAATGTGTTTCAAGGAAGAGCCCTGCAAAAGTCTGCTGTCTACAATTGGGTGCATCAATTCGAAAATGGACGTGAATCCTTGGACGACGAGGACAGGAGTGGACGTCCAGCAACGACGAGCACAGTAGAAAATGTGGAAAAAGTGTCGGAGACTATCAATGCAAATCGCTGCCTTACCAAGTTTGACAGTGATGAGGATGATGAATGACATTGTATTCCTTCAATAAATGCTTTCTTGTGGTGTCGTCTCCCTTTTTTCCACTTACTTTCGGAACGCCCCTCGTATTTCAGTAAAATTTCTGTAGGTCATTTTTAGGACCAAGAGCTTCTTGAGCTATCAAATGATCATGTTAGTTTTTAGTTTACATAGAATTGATAGTTTACAAAATTCTTTTGGTACCATTTACATCAGTGGTGTCTAGACTATGAACATTTTAGGGCCACATTAAAAAAATAACAAAAAATTGCTGGGCCGCACATGTTTGTTTAACTATAAATTGTAATAAAAATTAAGTCAATATCGTTTGAAAGAAAATCAACTCCTTCTTGTTATTAAGCTTAATAATTTGAAAAGATACAATCATATTTTACATACTTCTTTTAAATTTGTAAAACATTATCCTATTATTTATTAGGATTTAATAAACAAATTAAAAATTCAAATTAATGAGATGAATGACTTTGATTTTGTTGAACTAGTAAATCAATATCGGGTTCAATTGACGAGAATGCAATTCTAAGTTCATTTTCAAAGTGTTTGTCTGTAATCTTTGTTCCATTGTTGTCCTTTGTTCTACGTCATTTACTTATAATAATACTTAAAGTTCCCACAACGTTATTTATTTGAAACTTTTGAACGTCATGAAAGTAATATTTAAATGAATTTTCTTAACGCTTACAATAATGGTACAGGTAACATTTTGAAAGTCGTATTTATTCATAGCATTCAATAAATTAAGTAATCGAAAAGCAACTTGATGTTTTTTAAAAATTATTTCCGATACTTTTTATATAAATTTATATATTTGATTTTTTTTCAGAATTTGTGACTGAGACGTACTTTATACAAGCTTGTTATATATAAAGCAATGATCGAATCATAAACGTAATTCGATAAATCAATGAAACATGTCAACTCGTCGTTAAAAATGAAATCAATTGACTTCGTTATGTTATTCTGTTCTGTCGAAAACTGAAAATAGATATTGTTCTCGATGATCTTAATTATCGTGAAATTAATGCTCTTTATTTGTTTAAAACAAGGTCATCAGTCCAATTGATTAATCTTATTGTCCGTGAAATTCAGAGATGCTAAATCAACAAAACTTTATTGCTCTTCATGTTTTTTTCGGGATATTTCAATACAGCCACGATTTTGGTATCCATAACCGTGTTGTGGCGACCAGCACCTCTTAATCGTGTGGGGTGTCACAGGTTGTATAGATAGCTCGAGCACTCCGTAAACGCTCATGTTTCGGTTCGACCATGTGGCAACCGGTTGGATCTGGTTGAGGCACTTGCTCTCAAAACAACCAGCAACAGTTCCACGTTCCCTCGAGTGAAAGGTCCGATAGCATCATACACGAATTGACAGTTGTGTGGAACAAAAGAAAAAAAAAATTATAGATAAAAAACTACATATCAAACATCGATTATTGTTTTTAAAAGTTCGCAATTTATTTTTGTTTATTTACACAAGATTTAATTTTGGTCATAATTTTCAGTTTAATTAATTTTTTTGGATTTAGTTTTATTATCATTGCCACTTCGAATCACTACACCTTGCTTCTGAGATTCTTCTTGGTTGATTTGTTTTAATTTCGAATGCTGCTTTCTTTTTGAGAACATTTTCGAATGTCTTCTGCCGATGGATATTAGTGATTTCTCCCGCTTGGACTTCATTCTTGATATTGTGCATTTTTTCGATCACTGTTTGATTGTTTCTTTGGGATTTTGCTTCTTCCATACAGATTTGTTTTGTTCACGTTTATATCATCCATGCAGTGTTTAAAAAATATGACATCAGTTCTGGTTTGCTCTAGTTGTTATTGAGAATTTGGTCAACCATCTTTTCGATTTTATTTTCGCCTTCCTGAAGTTGATTATTTTTGGAAAATCTTGAATATGTGCTGTTGGTCTTTTGAAAGTATTCCAGATTATGTAAACAAAATTGAAAATCTTACAGTACCCCATTTTCATATGTGACAAGAAAATCACGGTGTAGAAATGCTTTAATCACCAGGGATTGTATTGTCTCACAGATTTATGAAACGTCAAAAAATCGCTGACAATCTGTGATGAACGGCTTCCATGACCTCCTCCATTGTAAATTTGTGGCAACAGGTTATTTAGGACACTTGGTGTGGTCGTAATGTAATCGTTTTCCATCTTATAAGAGAAGATCACTTACAAAAAATTTATTAAAATTCAAATTTGTGCCAAAATACCATATTTAAAACAAATCAGGAGTTTATGAAAATAATCTGCATCCATATTATGATTTAAAATATGCAATATGATAATTTAATATAATTAGTAATATCAGTTAAATTTTCTCACGGAGCGATTCGTTAAATTGATTTTTCAATTAACTCGAATGTGATTTTTGTCATAAAAACGTTATTTCATATCACCAATACCCAAAAAAACCGTGTAAATATTTTAACTTATAAGAAAGATGAAAGGGATAAAATTACATTGGACTGTAATATACTAAAATTTTATACCGAATTTTGCTGGAAAAAGTATAATTAAAACTGTATGTAGTACATAATTGATATGGGACACTGTCTATGGGCTGATGGATTCAAAACAATTAGACCATAGCTAGAAAATGAGGATCATGACATAAAGAGTAAGGGAATGCTAAAATTTGATTTTTTTGCAAAGTTAAGTGCAATGCAACTTACGTTTATTTGCATGATTTCGAAACTATTCAAGAAAAGTTGTCCATTTTTTCTTTATTATTAATAAGGATGCGACCCCATCTTTTATGATGATCGTCAAAAGGTAATGTTGTTTGGTACACAAAATTATAATCTCACTGAGAATGCAGAAACTATCAATATTTTTAAGTGGTAAAATGTCGAAATAATGACATGTACTTAGCACAGCCCTGAGTTGAGTCCAAATTATTTATTTTAGTTTCTATTTGACAAGAATCTATATTTTTCAATTATAATTTATAAAAAGAATAACTTAATTATTATTAGGCTTTA
>MQRK01148911.1:0-17173 GCA_001938485.1 Girardia tigrina | reverse complement strand
ATATATATATATGTATTTATGGAATTTCGAAACATATTTTTAAGGCTTTTTACTCAATCAATTTTCTCCAATCTTTGCACACTTACTCATTCTCGGTGACAATAAATGATTATGTGAAAATTCGAGTTCCCGAACAATATTAATTGCAAGATATCTACTTATAAATTATAAGTAGTTTATATTAATTTTTTAAGTGTTTTATTAAATTTTTTTAATTTTAAAAACTTTGTTGGCCAAGTAGAGTTCTGTCTGCATAAAGAATGGATGTAAAAATTTTAATTTTTTGATTTACTAGTTTAATTGTTCTTTTCATCCCGGTAATTTTCTTAGTTTGCTAAGCATTTTACGTTATTTTAAGTCAATTCGTTAATTCATTGTTCTATTCAAATATTCACATGGTTTAGATTAATAAACTTTATTTTTGCAGTTAGACTCATTTTCAGAATGGAAATTTTTATTCTGGAATCCTTACATTAATTCCGATATGAGTGAAAAATGCAGTTTGAAGCCAACGAGTAATAATAAAGAAAAATTAAGCTTTCTAAAGCAACAACTTTTGCAACTGGCCAAATACAAGGAACATTTTATTGGTAATTAGTTTTTGGTTTATGTTCATCTCAGATCATTGTTTAATTGATTATTATTTTTTAATCATTTTCATACATTTACTGTTGTACTTTGAGAAATTATTTTAACAAGAAGCTGTTTTGTATGGTATAAAATTGTTTATGTCGTTTTTTTGATTTTTCAGTGTTTTAATTAAACCCAGTACGTGATGCGCCCAAAACGTCGGTGTGGTATAATTGGGAAAGCATTTGAACAGAAACCCAAAACTTTGACACAGTTGTGTATAAAATGTTTAAGCATCATTTGTCAACATTCGAGTCATTTGCATTCATGTATATTTTCCAGTGCTAGATCATTTAAGAAAAATGTATTTTTGAAGAAATCATAGGCCTCTCCACATCTTCCCTCAGGTCTTCAGCATTCGCAAACTGTTTGCCACGATCATGTTTCTTTATATACCTCAAAAGTTAAAAATTGCTGGGGACAAGCTTTGAACTGTTTGGAGGATGGTCAAAGCAACCTTTCTCCAGAACTCACATGAATGCTGCACTTTTATGGATTGGTGCATTGTTTTGGAGAAATCACTTGGGAATATCCCGTTCTTTTTGTCGAGCATATCGGAATTTTCATACAATATCAGCATAGTATTCAGAGTTAAGTCTGGCGTTTCTTAATCTAAATTTACAAGCATAAACCATGGGTATCCAGAAAAAGCCAATCATCAGTCATTTTCTGTTGGAGGAATATTCTGAGAACTTGGTTTTCCTGGACATTTCAAAAGACTTAACTCACGTTTAGATTTCATCTTGCATGATAATATAATTACACTGGAACGCCTTATGAACGCCACTGTTGGAAAAGAAGGAGGTTGGTTTGAGAGTACTCCATTCTCTCCTCACACATTTCTGTGAAAGAATGTTGTGAACATATACAGCTGCCAACTTTCTCACTCCGAATTCACGCATTGTTGTTGGTATGATTATTTTGCTGACTTTAAGAACATCAACCAATGTCCGCGTTGTGATTCGACAGTCTCCTCAAAGTAAAGATTCGCACTTTTTTAATTTTGTCAGAAATTTTACACAAGTCATTAAAAACTGACTATTTCCTTTCTTTAAACAGTAAAATCCATTGGTACCTTCATTTGTGTGATGGAGAGTCATAGCCATATGCCTCCTATTTGGGAACATGATATAATATCAGAAACTTTTTAACGCTACGATATTCCACTGCATCAATCATTACTTGTACTCTCGGTAAAAGCCAGGCTTCATTCTTGGAATCACAGATCACGGTCCCTAGAGTTTGTTTTTGTTGCTCTCTAAATCGTTTGGGTTTCCAAAAACTTCGGAATTTGAATCTCTCAAGTTTATTTTTGTCAAAGAATCACCATGAGAATGATATGGAAATTTAACTATCTTAAATAATTTTTAAAGCAACCAGAGCAAGTCTATTTTGTTTCATAAGTTTTCTTTAAACATGTGAATCAAAAAAATAATATAAGTACAAATAATAATTTTGAAGGACAAATAGTAGAATAATACAAATTTGAATCGATATCATGTTTTAAAATTGAAAAAAAGTGAATAACACTAAATCTAGAATTTTAATGTGTCATACTGAGGTGTTTACATTTTCAGATTATGTCAATGAAACCGGCTATGATTCTTGGTTCTGTCAGTTAATTGTCGCCGAATACTCGTCTATGTATGGGAAATTAGTGAATAAAGTAATACAATTACTCGGGAAGTGTTAATTGATCACTGCTCCTCAATTGTTCAGATAACCGGCACCATTGCCAAATTAAAGAAGACAGCACCTTTCGCGAAAGATGAGAAATCCGTGAAACCAACGTCTCTTCCTGAAACAAAAAATAAATGTAATGACTTATGGTTGTTCCACGATATCTATTTTACATTATTTTTGATAATCTTTATTCAGATTTTATTAATTCGTTTATTTCTATTTCTTAAACGTTTCTTATGAATTAATTTGTTAAATATGTTTTTTGTCAGAACAGTTAAACATTATTTATATTTGCAAGTGAATGAAACTTGTGAATCTATCATAGTAAATTTTATGTTATTTTATTTCAGCCGGCTCTTTTTTGAAATCTCTTTCTTCGTCCATTTCTACCACAGTCAAATTATTGATGAACGCTCTTAATTATATGGATTTTCAAGTGTCTCAAGATGTATTCATACTAACATGTATGGTTTTAAACAAACTGTTCATGCTGGCTCAAGCCAATGGTTTTCAGCTGTCTGGTTCCTTTAATAAGAAGTCTCTGTTCTCCATCGTGGAACGAGCGTTTAGTGAACCTATTCACTGCCGCAACAGTGTTACCCCTGGGGTATTTTCGTTACACGCCTGCAGAATTCTGCTACTAGAACTCGTTCGCAATGATATCAAAATATTAGTTTCAAATCGATATGATGACAAAATTGAAGCTTGCCAACTGAATAATGATATTTTAGAATCATTAATTAATAATGAGGATCAAATATACGACTGTGGTTTAGAAAATGATAACAACGGCCTAAATGAAGACGAAGAAGATCTTGACAATGAAGAAGAGGATATAACCCCAACTGGAGCGGATGACGAAGACATTAATAGCATGATTGAACCATATGCTGTGTATGTAACTCATTTAGGGAATATATCCAAACAAAAAGGTTTTTTAATTAAATCTTCGATGTTTAATTCAAAGGAATTTTATTTTAGAGTTATTGAAATATGAAGAATCACCTTCGGACGATTATACAGATCTAGTGGAAGAGTTCGATTTGTAAGCTTCGTTAAAAATGTTTTTTAGTCTTTTTATACTTAATGATTAATTTTTATTATTATTGCCAAGCTCTTCAGATTTTGCGTAAAAATAAAAAGAATTGCTAGCAGCAAGATTTGGCCTAGATGGTACAAGCCGTATTTTTTAATTAATTGTCCAAGTTTTTTCAGTGTAAATACGCCAGAAATAGTTATGTTCCTTTGCTATCAATCTCTCGCTCATTCATTATCCACAATTCATTTTAAGAACTTAGAAATCATTTGTATATAACATACATTACAGCCTTTTTCAAGATCTTATCAAAGAAAATATTCCAATATTTTCTTACGTCATCAGTGTAAAAACTTTGTTCATTATATTTAATTATTTATATAAGATGTTGGTGTAAAATTGGGTGCAGCGCGGCCGTGGAGTCCCGGGGTTATGTAAAGTGTGGTTTTTTTGCAAAAAAATACTTACGATTATCTACAAATTTATACACTGTATTATATAGCAATTTTTTCGTTTATTTTCATGAATGAAATTAAAACTCTATCAAATTACCAAATAATAATTATTATTATTACAAGCTTTTATTACGTTTCATTTATTTGTTTGTCTGTCTGAAATCTCATGTTCTCGTACGGCATCCATATTACGTGACATAAGACGTTTCGATGACAGTAATTTCAAACTGAAATGTATCTTTGTTTAAAATAATTATTTTATAATTGTGTTCGAATTTCTTTAAAAGTAAAATATATTTTATTTATCTCCAGTAAAAACTAAATTTGATTAAATTCTCTTAAAAATGTAGACTTGGTCATCCGTCATCGTTTCTGTCTTCGTATGCAAAGAGTAAAATTTCCAAAGAATATCCTACATCGATAAAAGCAATGGAAATGGAAAAAAACTCAAATAATCAAATGGATATTGTTAAAAATGAAATACATGAGTTGAGTTCTCTACATTCTATTCTGTACTACGATCTAAGACTAGAGAACTCTATCTTTACCGACCAGGAACTCTCCTATAATCAGAATCAATTGAAATGGAAGCGACAAGTTCAGAATGATATTTATGAGCAGCTTCCTGTTTGCCATTCGGCCGTCAAGTTGCCAAATAATTCTGTCGTTAATAAAGTAAGTTCGTTAAGTTAGATTCATTAACTGTAATTCTTTAATTTTACTTTTGAAAGTATTTTTGGTGATAATTGACGGTTTATTCAATCGCTTCAGTGAAAGAATAGAGTTTATAACTTCAGAAGGATGAATGATTGATTAGCTCAAACTGTGATTGAGATCACAAAGAGTTTTTATAAGACCTTAGCGAAGCATATTAAGGGAATTATGTATCTATATTGAACAATAAATATGCTATCCGAGTCTACATACGTTTTATTTGAATAACTAGTCTAATACCCGAATATTTTGAAAATTTAGATATTTTCGATCGAATGTCGTTTTGTTGCTCGAAATAAGGCAAAAAAGTAAAGTTCGAGGAAGTTATTTTGAATGAGTTACAAGATGTAGCAGTAAATAGAATTAATTTGAAAAGTAAAATATAATTTAATACCTAACGATAAAGGGGATTTTGGGGATCTGGCGATCTGGTTGTGGGGATTCAGGAATTTGTTATGTAATACTTGGGAAAAAATTAGGTAATCTAATAAAAATTGTGAAATAAAAAAACATTAAGAAATTATCATTAATAGTGAGCTCAAAGTATTTATATCAGTACTACCGAAGGGCAATAAGTCTTTTTCGAATTTTCCTACTAATACTTCACATTCATCTAATAAAACAATTAAAAGTTTAATTTCTTTGTTAATCTTAAGCGAATAAAGAAGCAAGCGAGACACATTTTAAGAAGAATTAATTAAATTTTGGTGATTTGTCACACAGAAAATTGTGATGTGTAACAAATATATTTAAATTAGTGAAAGTTTACTGAATTCAATGTAGAAAAAACAAGAAATTTCTAAGTAAAAAATATGTTGCAAAATTTCGTTCTTTCATGAAATTCTCAGAATACGGTAAAATAATTTTAAAATTAACCAGTAAATCAAAAAAGAACTAAATTTGTTTTAAGTTTGGATACTCATGTGGCTTGCCCTTGGGAGGAAGACAAATAAGGTGGAAAGCTAGCTGAGTGAAGGAAATGAAACAATTTATATTTTTTTGATTATTAAATAAAAGTTTGAGAACTAATAATTTTGGTATTATGTAACATTGGGGTATCTAGGGTTTTGTGACATGGTGGATGGGGGGGGGGTTCGAAAATTCTGATTTTTTTGTGTTACGTATTAAATGAACAGTCGCAGACCTATCAGATAATTTACGCATATTATTTTGTAAAAGTGTTTCATGTTTAGGTTATCCAAATTAGAAACCAATTTTCGATTTCTGTAAAACAAATAAACCGAGGACCTGTCAAATACTGCTGCATACGTCAGAACATGCAGTCTGAATTAAAGTATTCCACACTTGCTACTTAGTTAACACAAATTTCGTCATAGTAAACACGGCAAAATGCATAGCGATTTGCATGAAACTCAAATGTGATATAAATTGTATAATAATATTGAACATTGTATATAAAACCATCGAAATCGGCTGTGATTATGATTCACAGATAATAACATCTTTCAGAACCATGGTTTGAAAAGAGAATTAACTAATTTGTACTCTTAAAAGAATAATGAATCTAGGTTATCCTAATTCAAGCCGACCGAGTTCGGATAATTCATGTTCCCTGGTACTTAAATAATTATTGAATTAATTTAATTATATATATGGACCGAGAACAAAATTTATGGACTTATGAACTTGGATCACTCCAAAAGGCAAGACATTTATCTTGATTGAATGTGAAAATTTCGTTACAGTTGGAAAAAAGTTCTAGCTAGCTACGGACAATACTTTGGTTAATCTGTTCATTGATAATATCTGTTCATTGATAAAAACTATGACAGAAAAAAATCTTTAATGTTTTTATTTTCAAACATGTACAAAAAGTGATTATTCAAACAAAAATGTTAATTTAATTTATACATCGAGTTTTTGTTCGAAATTTATTTTCGGCCCCAGTTGCGAGGAATAACAAGATGGGAGACATAAAAAAATACGAATTAAAATAAAAAAAGCAAAAATAAAAGGAAAAACATTAATTTAAAATTTAATGCTAAAGTCGTGGGCACCATAGATGACATCCAAAAATTTTTTTAATAATTATACGTGCACATTATAATTTTATAACATTTTCTTACGGCAACAGAAAATATTTAAGAAAATTGATTTTTAAATTGTCTTTAGATTGAAAGGCAAATATTTGCCAAAAAATATATTTACCAAATTCAGAATATCAATTGAATTTTTTAAAAGCTAGGATAAAAGTATGTATTCTATTTGTTACATGCAAAATTCCAGAATTCGGGCAGTTAGATTTCTAAAACACATTCTTCTATTTTTCCAAACAGATCTAACGATTTTCTAGATCAGGTTTATTTATCTTCCCGGCACTTATTCTGCCTTAAGCAAAAATTAACTATCGATATAAACGTGTCGTAGCTCTACGGAGACACGAAAACTAATATGATCTCACTTCATCTCATTTAAAAAATATTTCGGCATAACTTGATGATGATAATTTAATAATTATTAGATATCTATGAGGTCTCATTGATATTTGTTTTTTTTATCTCAGATCACACAACCATTAGCGATCGGTCACATCTTTGAGTCGATCAATGAACTCTTAGACAAGAGTCTCTCGGAACAGGTCAATATTCAAGAAATAGCGACATTTGTGTGCCATCTTTGCCATTTGTTGGACAAGGAGTTTGTTTGATAGATTATGAATGTTTGTTTTTCTTATGTGTTCTTCATTAGAAATCTTTTGGTGGAATTTGATTCTTTGAAGCTCTCCTCAACATCATTATTGTCTCTTTTGGAAAAGTTATTGCAGTTGTGTTCGTCATCTGGATCAATGTTATTGAACTACTGTAAACTAGTCTGCGCGTTACTAACTCTACAATCGACAACGACTGGAGAAATCAAATTTTTTAAAACAATCTTTCATTTGAGTGATGAATTAGATAATCGAGAAATTATTGAAGAAGTTTTGAATTTGTTTCAAGTTCTTGTCACCAAGTGTTTGGAGAATGCTCAAGACGATTCTCGATTTGTGAATATCTTTCTGGATGTCGTTTATGACATCATCGATAACTGGTATGCTTTCTTGATGATGTATTAAACCATAGGTTAGGTCGACTGATAGACAAGATGTTTTTCGAACATTTTCTATTTTTTTATTTAATATATCACACTATAATTATATATATCTCTCAATTTTATTGTGAAAATGTAAACATTTAATAAGTTTTATACTCGTCAAGAATAATTAGTTGAATAACATATACCAACTAGAAAAAGACCCGTCATTTATGACTGTTGCGCTGAATTTTCGTCTTTGAAAGTTTCTGCTTTAGTTTTTAAATTGTAATTATTATAATTTATTATTTATTGCTTCGAATTCTGTGTTGATTTAACAGTCGGTCAATTAAGTCGGATCCCAGTGTCATTCGGCGACGGCACTGCATAGACATGGCCGTCTTGATTCGGGCTATCGAAATTGATCACGTTTATACGTGGATTCACTCTGGTCCCTCCGCAATTTTGCATGTTATTTGTTATTATTTTTTAATAACGAAAATTTGTAATTTCTACAAAATTGATTTTCAGCAAAATAATTAATAAGTGATAAAAATCGTCATTTATCAAATAAATTAGTATTTTTATAAGAAATTCACGAAATTCCGTGTATAAATCATTTTAATCGTCGTTATTCGAAATCGGTGTTGATTTAACCATTTAACGACCTGAACTATTTTCGATTGATTTCGTCAGCTTCCTGGCGTCTTTTGGTGAAGGCACTGAACCGACAAGAATTGTCTCAATGCGGGGTATCCAGATTGACCACGTCCTTAAATGGATCCATTCCGGTTTCTCCGCAATATCATATTTAAAAGCGTGAACGACAAGCAAACAAACAAACAAACACACTTTTTAGACAAATATTATATGTATTACAGTCTACTCCGGTTAATCCAAAAACCCCAAAAAAACGCTCGAATTAGCTGATTTTCGGTTTAGCCAGAAATCGACTAATCCGAATAACTGTTCAAATTGACCTAAAAGAGCAAAATTGACCTAATAGACCTAATAAAAGTTGCTCCCATAATAAAAAAGCATGTTTAACACCTAAATTTGTATTTTATACATGTTTATTAGAAATAAAAAAATTTACTTTATTGACTTAAAGTACACAAGATATATTACGCCATTTTGCACTGTTCGGAATAGACGAATAAAAGTACAAGGTATCTATTGTGCCCGTTTTCATAAAGTCTTTCGGTTTTCGGTTTAGCCAGCGAAAATTATATTAGAAAACGTAGGGGAATTTTTCCGTGTTCGGATTAGCCAGAGTAGACTGTACATATTTCCCTGGTCAACACTGATATTCTTACTGTTTTGTTTTTTGAAAGTTTAGCAATCTTTATTTCTATTGATTCGTGAATTTCTAAATACGCTAACAACACACAAGAGGACAACTTTTTGTAGATTTTTAAAAACGAAGTCAAAATGCGGTGTTATTGTAAGATGGAAACGGTCATTAATCTATTTCAGTAGGTTACTAAGACCGCGTGAAAGAGACGTACGATAAATGTAAATAGTTATTCACTTTCATTGAATCTCTGTGTTGATTCGAAGATAGTTGTCTTTTTAATGGTACATCAGTAAGGATAAGTAAATTATTGTTGGTTCGTATGTGAATGGGACAGCACAGCTATGTGATTTTGCTACTTGTGGAAGAAAGTCTATCTCATAGCTCTCTCTGATGCTCACAAAGTCCTGCTAACATTCCTCTACATAATTCTAAAGACTTTTTGAAATCCATGAACTGTGCTTCTTCACCTACATAACAATTTCCTCGGTTCAGTGAAATATTATAGATTACTTAATGAATTTTCGTCAGATTTTGTTTATGTTTAGACAATCATGACATGTCTTGTTATTTATGCTACAAGTTATTTTCTAAATTTGTGTTACTGGTGCCATAAAAAGATTTATTGATAAATTCTCTTTGATTTATTTAATCTATGATAAAAGAAGTAATAGAACCTTTTTGGTACAGTTTTTACTATGTACGGATTTTTTTGGAAATGAAAAGAAAAGGTAATTATTGTATGAAGACTACAAGAAATGATCACAGATTTTATTGGCTTTTGTATTGATATCATAGTCATCACTATGCAGATTAGGGTTAACCTCAACAATTAATAAATTAAAATATCTGTATTTTGTTTCTCATAATCAACCTAAAAATAATCTTTTTTCTATGTATCTTTAATTTACTATGTTCTCTGTAATCGTTACATCCATTCTACTTGTTATTTTCTGCTCAGGAGAATATAACTCGTTGTCGTTTTTTTATCTTTTAACAACATTGTGCCATCTTTGCCACTTGTGGGACAAGAGTATGTTTGATAGATTATGAAGACATGGTTTTCTTGCATGGTCAGCATTAGAAATGTGTTGGTGGAATTTGATTTTCCTTAATACATATGCCAATGTATTTGCCAATTTTGTCTTTCATATTTCTTATAATCCGAACAAATGTTTATCTTAACATAGAGAAAGCAACCTTTTCCGAGTCCTCTTTACTGTAACAACTGATGTTGTTTTTGTGTCTTGTTTCTTCTATACAATGTATCTCTGATTCCTCATTTGCTTACCATTCATTTTCTGAGATAGTCTCTACCAATTAGTATTTCATTCGACATTATTTCATCCATTCTGATATATTTGATATATTCCGAAATCAGCACTTGTTATTCAATATAATTGTCTTCATGATCTTTTAAGGTTGTCGTTTTTTCTCTACAGTTGCGCAAAATAATCCTCCTTCTTAATATTTTTCTTCCATAATCGATCCATATTAATTATCCTGTAATATGCAGAAAGTGATCGAGTTTTCCATTCAAATCCATTCTGTCATCCCCTTAATGATCTTGATCTCTGCTATCATTTCCACTGACGTCTGTCACAGTGATACCATCATTCTTAGGGAATTGAAAACATGTACAATTTATAACTTTATTTTTTTTAAAAATCTTTATGTGTGGAATTATAAACACCATAATTCAATGTCTTATCAATTGATTAACGATTCTCGATTTGAATGCATTATTTTAGGAATCTGTCTAAAGAACGAACCAAGTCTAAGTCTCGGGAGCAGTTGGCGTCCATCTTTATCGTCTGCGTCAAGCCTCGTTTGATTGAATGGTTACAGGCAAATCCAAGCTTGCTGTTTAAATACGTTTTTAAAGTGACAGAAGTTACAAGTCGATTTTTACGCATTTCTTCCACTGAAGAACAACGAAAATGTTTCAGTAGCTTAGTTCCAGAAATGTTTATAGGTCAACTGTTGCATATAGAACAGACCACATTGCCGAGTTCTGTTGAAGAATTAATGATTCACAAACAAGTGTTCGTTCAGTTAAACCTGGTGATATTAGAAATCATAACTATCAACCAAGAATTGTTTCTGCCAGTTATTTCTACGGAATTGTTGAAAACTCTGTTGATCTCGTTATCTCTTTGCACCAGCAATATGTTCGAATCGAGTAAATGTTTTGACGTATCAATCCTGTCAACGCAACTAGTCAAGCATTTACAAATAACAACGGTGGGTGACGTTATTTGGCAGCAACTCGTGTCCATCAGTAATATATTACTGGCGTCAATGAACAAGAAGACGAAAATTGTTCTTTCTTCACTCCTCTCTACCGTTCAAAGTTCTATTCCTTCAATTAATGAACCATTATTTTTACTTTCTATTTGGATAATTCCTCAGTTATCTTTACAATTAAATGAAGAGATTAGCTACACGGAGTTGCTGTCCGAATTAATATCAAGTATAGTAACCTTTTCGAATTCCCGGTTATCGATATCTCCTGTGAACTCTCTGGCCACTCGACTCTCTGTTTCATTAATGCATCAAACTGCCGCTAATAAAAATTCTTCCCTCAATGTAAAAACTGAAGAAATTTCCAATAATAGTCGGCCTAATGTATCTCCTTTTTGTAGAATTAGTTGTCAAGGTAATGACTCTAGTGATCCATATTTGTTGGCAAAACTGTTATCTAACCAACTTGCCCGTCCATTTAATACCTTAAGGACTAATAGAACGAAAACATCTGAAAATGTCTGGTCCTATGAGTTTTATCCACATGAAACCCAAGTTCAAATTACCATTACTCTACCATGCGACATGATCGTTCATAAGATTATCTTGCATCCTAGATCTATTCGAGAATTTAGTCCTCAATTCGAAGTTATTATTAAGCGAGATTCAGTTAATCATTCAACCACTAATTATCAGCAAATACATAAATCCCTGAGCATCAATGATGGAATCGTAATTGATCATATTAGTAGCCGTAAATTATCCAATAAAATAATCTTGAGGTTTTATAAACCTCTTCTATCTAAATTGGTTTTACAGAAAATTGAAATTTGCACAATTAATCAATGGTGGGACCATAAATTCCAGATTGCCGGGGATACTGCTAACATGTACACTTACAGATGCTTACATTTATTCAACCATGTCATCAAGAACCAGTCCGTACTCAAAGAAGAATCGATATACACCATCTTATCTGAAAATGAAAAGTTCCTATCTATCCTTTTGAACTGGAACCTCATGTACAGCATCGCTAATAGTTCAACTAATAAACTTTTGATAAAAAATAGCAGTTTTCTTATTACTGATTTGTTAGTATTTTTGGGGCAAAATCATCAAACTTTTTCCATCACTATTTTAAACAAAATTCTAGACAACGTTTCCCTGTCGTCGTCCGCCAATCAACATATCTTCAATTCATCTGGCTTGCAATTTTTTAATGAAACGTCAACAATGAAACTATCTATTTTCTACAATCTCATCACAATAGAGGACCAATATTCATTCTTGAGAATGAGCACAGTGGTGAAATGGTTCGAGACACTTGATTATAGGAATATGGTATCCCTGGACAGTGTTGCGTCAGTTGTATATCTGTTGTCAGTTGCCATTTGGTACCATTCTCACAATTCATTACAGAATAATGAAGATTGGTCTACTTTGTTCAATCAAGAATTTATTTACAAACTTCATTCAATAATCTTAAATTCAAATGGCCTATTTCGAAAAAGTCTTTACCGATTAGTGACGTCTGTCTGCTCACTTCATGAGACTTTGTATCAAGCATTTATAAGTCGTTGTCCGATAATATCTCCGAATACACAACACTTCTGTACGGACAATCTCAAGTTAATATTGTGGGCCAGTCAATCAGAAAGTGGTAGCAGACTATTGCTCAGTTCAGGCATACTGCCACAGTTAGTGGATCGCATTACATTATATTTATCTCCCTCATCAATTTTGTTCAAATCCAAACAAATATATACTGAAATTTCGGGTATACTGAATTTCTTCACGAAGTTGTGTAGTTCTGGCTGCAATTTCATCAAGATCTGGCTCGGCAAATCTTCTGCCAATTCGTTTTGGCAACCGATTATTGACTATCTGATTGACTATGACCATGAGTCTCGTTTGGGTACAGTGACCTTCAACAAGTTCTCATCAATCATGAAGGTTGAACTAACAACAGCAGTTGTCAAATTCTTCTCGGCTGTCACTCTGTGCTGTGAAGACAATCAAGAAACCTTTATCAAGATCTTGATAAACGTGATGAATAAATATCGATCCCGATCAGGTAATTCGTTCTTTATTATGTCTTTATCTATTTATTATCTGATGGTGTATGGCATGAAATTTATCATATGAAAATACAATTTAAACTCCATTTCCCATTTGGAAGAGACACAAATTATTATTTGTAATATTTAAAAAACTAATTAATTGTTCTATTTAGTTGCGGTTTATAGAAATAATATCTGTTTCTGTAATAAGTCATTACGGATCATTAGTAATGTAAAAATATATTATAAAAAAGTGTATTTTATGAATTACTGTAAGAGAATTGTTATTTTCATTACCCATTTCCCCTTTATACTAAGTGCATTTATACAGTCAAAAGTCTCCAGAATCTCGGAACAAAGGAACATAACTTCTCATTTCTCAGAGGGAAGCTAAGGCGTGACCGTGCATTAAAATCTCGCACTTTTGCATCTGAAGTCGTGTGAGAGGTTTAGAAAACTTTGTATTTGTCAAATGGTTTCAACCCGATACAGAGTCTATGATTCACTACCCTGTATGCCAATGCTGAGTATTATTTGTATTACACAGTTATCCGTTACAGTCGTGGGAGGCTTATTATAGAAAAGTAAAAAAAATGTTGTAACTTTCGAAGCCAAAATTCTGACAATATTTTTTTTATATTTTAGCAATTTTATTGAATCAAATCTGAGTCATTTTATTTGGTGGCTTTAGTCATTCTTCTGTTAAGACATCATTGTAGACATTGCTGTTTCGTAACTAAATTGTAACGATTATTTGCAGAAATTTCACCAATCTTCAAGGTTCAATAAATTCATTTTTAAAATGCGAATTCCAACATTTTGTGGACATTTACTATTTACAAATGTCATCTGTAAACTGACGTAAAGTATGATGAGACCTATCGTACCTGACATTTGCCTCTAAAGTCATCTGATAGGCAAACTAATCGAAATTTACCGAATAATAAAAATTTTAATACGATTTGAGTCGACTTAACATTCTGAAATTTGGTAATAAAATATTTTTTGTAACTTGGTAATTCACTGTAATTATTGTTAAATTACGTCTAAAAAGTTCTTTTGTATATATTTTTGAATGACATTGTCGTATCTAATGACCAAATGACATTTATGAATGAAAACAAGTTTGCCCATTTCATTATAATTTTGGTGTGGAATTACAACAACCTATCGAACATGTTTCATTAACATGATTTCATATGCTTATGCCAGTTGATCGAAACATTACTCATTAACCTGGCGATAACGGCTGTTCCGTCGAAATATATTTTCGCGAAAAAACATTTTTAAATGAATTTGTTTTGCTTTTAATTTAAAAATAAGATTATGGAATTTAGAATTTATTTTATTATTTAGATACGTTAGTATTATCCGACTGCATTCGGCGTCTCATTCTTGAGGTTGTTGTTAAAGAACCCCAATATTGTGTTGTGATCAAAACATCTTCCAATAATCATTCTATAACACCGTTCCCCGGATGGATAATATGTGAGGATGAGCTTGGTAACTCTCGTCTTTCATTCCGGCATCCCTTCATAGCGTCTCAAAGCAATTGCATATTTATTGACAGTGTCCAAATGACAAGCCAGTTCTCTCAGGTTATATCCCAACTGACAGAACAGTTAAATCATATCAATAGAAAGTCTCCAAGTCCATCACCTAGAACCACAAATAGTTCATCAGAAGGAATTGATTATTTCCTTAAAAAAATTTCTGAATCGCAAACTTTGAATATAAATCCCAAACTGCAATCCACGACCGCTATTCCTTCCTCATTTCCCCGAATACCATTTAAATTTAATCACAGCACAAATTGGTCTATTTCTTTGACTTATAAAGAGAATTCGATCGATTGTGCTGATAATATCTTTGATTTCGTTAATCTAAATGAATTTGCTTCAGAATTCAATGGGGGTTTCGTTAATCTCTCATGTACCATTTCTAAATCTCATGCGAGCTGTAATTCTCTCGAAAATTCGAAATTGGATACCAAGGAAAGCAGAAATTATTTATTGGTGAAATTTACGGAATTGGGCGGTCTAAAATTATTGGGGAAAATGTTGCCTCTGTTGTACACTGATATTAGAAGAGTCAGTTCCGCCTCGATCGTGTGTCGGACACCGGTTAATCCCATTTCGTCGCATACAGGATTTATTGATGATGATCTCAATACGCCGACCGATACGACCAAATCAAATAAATCACTGCCTCAGATTCCAGCCCATTCGATTACTGCATTTTGTTTGTTTTTGAATATTGATGAATATTCAGAATATGTCATCCATGAAAAGGAGCATCGGTCAGCTTTGCTTCATTTACTCCTTGGCGTTACTTACGACTACGATGGGGTCTCCTTGTTGCAGAAGTATTCCAAAATACAATGTGTGCCTTTCTTTCTTTTAACTCAATTGCTCCAAAATCAATTATTATCATCTGAGTCTCACCAAAATATTATCAACACATGTGTTGATCTGGGACTGATAGATTACTTCATAAACCTGTTGTCGATATTGGGTCACGTGGACTCCAGTCAGTCAATCAAATGCTTCAAGTCCAGTGGACCGTACATCAAGTTCATTTCTCAAACACTGTGCGATTTGCACTATCAGTTGTTCTATCCGCTGACTAATCTCGACAAGCCCGATCTCAAATCTTCATCTAATACTCCGAAATCTGCACATATCGTCACAACTTCAATGGATCCAAAATCTCATTACATAACATTTATGCCATTTATTGACGAGAAGAAGAATTATTGGGCCAAAGGTACGGGATTTGGGACTGGTGGAATGTATAGCACATGGGATTCAGAATTCGTGCTACTCAGACAGAATTTAGAAGAAATCAATGCATCTGCGATACTAGATACATTGTCAGCCTTCATATACCCATCCGATGATGATAATAAAGATAGTAATATGGAGTTCATGATAGATTTTGGAAAGGATGTTTTGCCAACAAAGGCGGTTGAATGTATTTATCAGTCATCTTTGTTAACGTTCATTTGTTCGTATTTGCGCAATGATTCTGTTCTTGATGTGTCGCAGCATGTGAATATTTATAAGTCAATTTTGAGATTGATAAGAGCCATGGCGAAACATAAGCGATTCTGTCATTTGTTGATTCCGCACATCACTCAATCCAAACCATATCTTGATCCTCAACTCAACCACACCATATCATACCTGGCCTCTACGAACAGTGTCAGTCAGCTGCTGTCCCAGTTGAAGATCTGTGTTGATACCTATATCAACAGACTGAAGTATTATTATTATTATTTACATATTTATTATTATTCAAGTATTATTATCATTTAAATATTTATTTTTGTTTTGTTTCTTAATTATCAAATTTTATTTTAAATGTCTAAATACAGTGTTATGGTTGGCTGAAATATTGTGTATTTCTGTTGGCTCATAGAACAACATTACTTCCAAATTCATATACGAAATCTGAACACAATCCAAATGGGGTCTCGGATTTTTACCAAATCGCAGTTCATACATTTGAGATATTAATTTAGAATTTTTAATTATTAAAAATTTTATGATTGAAACTTCCTAAATCCTTCGGAATATGAAAAACTGAAAATATATATTCGAATCGGTGGTTCATCTATATTTTTGTTTGATGATTGATGATTTTATCAAGTTTTTCTTTCAAATATACAAATAGTACAGAATTCTTTATTTTTATAATTTGTTTTATCATTTGCTTGAATTATCAATTTCGATATATCAGGTTGGAAACAAAGTTCTCGCACAATTTTTATTAACAATGATATACAGCGAAACAATGCAACAATATACATTTATTGATTTATATATAAGTAAATGCAATATTTTTTAATTGTATATTTTCATAATTTCATATATCTAAATTTTCACATATGGCCGATTAAATGACAGCATCTCTCGTGAACAGCAACGTACTATGTTACTGTATGATTACAAGTCCGGGCTAAACGCTGGTCACTCGGAACGTCGTATCAACCAAGCATTTGGAGAAGGCACAATTGGCCATCGCA
>MQRK01148899.1:0-12420 GCA_001938485.1 Girardia tigrina | reverse complement strand
TATATATAAGACAGCGAAATTGTTGTTAATTCAGCCTGAAGATGGTGGAAAATCCACCGAAATATATTGCAATAAAATTTGATTTCAGGAATAGTTTGTTTTTTTATTAATAAATATTTATTTCAATAAGTAATTTAATAGAAAATAAACTATTTCGTTGCTGTAAAAGAACTTTTCGGACAGTATTATTTTGTTTGCTTTCATGTTGCTTGATTATGTGCTATTAGTTGGAGATCATGCCTCTCGAATCAACTGATGATAAAAACATTGTACCGATCGACGACGTTGTTAATTTATCATTAAAATAACGGATAATTTCTTCAACACTGGTTTTTTTGTGTGTCAAAAAGTAAATAAGCAGCTACATTATATGGACTCTGGTAGACTCATTGAAAAAAACGTCATAAATCAATTTCAATGCAATCTTGACACAAACACAATAAAGACAGTTGTCCTGTAAATTCTTCAAATTCAAGTAAATTATTTCTTTATAAAGAAGCTAGATCTACCAGACCACGTGTGGTTGTGGCTCAGTCTTGTTAAAGTGAAAAGAAAGAAAAGAGAAACGCACGTTTCTAATGTGTAAAATTTCACAATTCTTGTGGGTATACAATATTTTTGTTGTTCCTTTGTCTGTGCAGATATAGAGATGTTCTGGTTTGCCGACTTTAGAACACGCAACATATCATTCTCCATGTGAGAACCGATCCCTGCTTAGATCTCAGCCGCAACATTCTAAAGATTGGTGATGAGCTTTGTTGATTGTGATTGCAAACGCCAATTGAATTTGGAATCACAATCTCTTAAATTGAAAAAAGGCATATCCGTATGGAATCATAAGAATGCGAAGAATGAGGATATTTTCTCTTTGAAAATGTCATGTCAAAATTGTTGCTTCTGCGACGTTGCTTATTGATGTTTTTACTTCAAGCCGTTTTTACCAAATCTTATTTTGAAATCATGAAATTGCAGAAGTTATGAGGCAATGAATTTCGTTCTGATGCCAGATAAACCGGGATCTTTTTGTGGATCAAAATCAATATTGCTATTGAGAAATGAAAATTCTATATTTTATTTTATGTTTCTTGTCATTTGACATTGACTCTAGACTAAGGAACGTAAGGTGATCTGTATCAATGTATCTATATTTTATTTAAAGATTATAATTATTTACATTCTTTTTTACTTAATGTTTGATATTTAGAAATCTGTTTGTAAACGCTTGGCAGCAAAACGGGCTGTGATTACAAGATTGTTCAAGCAGGTCACTCTATCGTTCTGTATTTTATCGAGTAACAAAGATATTTGATAAAAATAACGATTGACAGCCAACCAAAAGAGAAATTATAAGATAAAACTTTGAGAATGCAATTATTTAAATTTTGGCTAGCCAAGACAACCAAAAGTTAAATTTACATCATCCTTCAAAGTTTGAAGTTCATAAGTCATAGATCAGGCTTGAAGTCAAGAACCTTGGTGCAAGAGCCTTGTAATGACCTTTGTTAACAAATTCAATGAAGCAGGATTCCTCTCAAGGAGTTTATACCCTTTAAACGGCATGAAATCCCGTTCAACTAGAATCGTTAACGTCTTTGAAGATGAAAAAATCTTCATTTTCGATCCATCATAAACGATTAGCAAAACAAAATACTACTTAGAGTGAAAGCAGCAAATACAAAAATAAACCACCAGTGTTTTTTCCTTGCTGGTTAAAAACTGAATGCCACAGTTTATCAACAAGCTCTTAGATAAACTGTACTTCTATATATGAAGATAGACTTTTCCCGGGGGAATTTTCGTTTTATCAAGGCCGTCCAAAAGTTCTTGGAGGACAAAGTCATACTTTTTTCCACTAAACAGAAATGGCCACAATCTTCACCAGATGTGACTTTGTAGATTATTACAAATGGGTGTGTGTAAAGAGTGAAGCTTGCCATGCTCGTCACACAAGTGCCAAGGCTCCGAGGATTTTCTTTGCGATGGTCTATAAGAATTCGCCAGATTCATTTGAAGTGAAAACCAGTGCCGCATTCAGTAATACATTTTAAATTACTTTTTGGAAGTTTATTTATTTACTAAGAGTTGTTATATATCTATACGTAATATACATTTTTAAATATGTAAAAATCTAAGAATAGGGAAACATTTTTGAGAGATACTATTATTTTCAATCGAAGTTTGTAGGAGTTAGAAAGATATAATCTTTTTTTTAAATCTTCAAGAAAATTAAGCATTAAAAATAAAGCACAAAAAGGAGTCTGCTTAAAGTATGTTTCCTAGCTTCCATTTTTTTCGGTTTTGTAATAAAAAGTTTTTATACAAAAATAAGGCTTGTTTTACAACTATTTATTTATGATGGTTTTTATAAAAAAATAAAAATTTAAACATTACATTTCAATGATCATCAATTATGAAGTATATTTGATAATTTTCACCTAGAACATGAACTGAATTTGTAAGATAATTTAATATAAAAAAATTACCCATAAAGTCAATTTTAATATTTAATAAGTGTAAATTATTATTTTTGTATAATCACTTATATTTGTAGATCCAATAAAATTAATATGAACTTTTATTTATTATAAAAAAACCACACACTGCACTTAAGACCGTGACAAAACTTCAGGAACTTGAGTTGTAACTTCTTCATCATCCTCTTTATTCACCAGACCTAGCCCCAAATAACTACCATTTCTTCGTAAATTTGAACAACTTTTTAGAGAAAAAAATCAATTTATAGATCCAGTAAAAATGGCTTTTCAGGAATTTATAGATTCTCGCCCACCAAATTTTTATTAAACAAGCTGCAGCACAAATAGCAAAAGTGTATCGATAATATGGATTCATATTTCGATGAATGATATGAATATTTGTCTTGCTAAATTATCAATAAACTTTGACTTTAATTATAAAACGTTCATACTGATGACCTATTATTATAATACAATAATTTATATATTATTTTATACACTATAATAAATAAGGCAGCAATACAAAAATATTAGTATAATAACATATATTATAATTAAAGGAAGTTAGCAAAACAAATTAGCATTATACACAGAAATTATATTTACAGATATTTTGATCTTTGTTTCAGTAATATTTATTTTAGATAAAATAAACAAATAAAATTTCTTTACTTATAACGTTTTTGTTTTGTTATCTAATGTCTATAGTTTTGTTTTAATATTATTTTTATAATCTAAATAGATTATTATTTTTTTGTATTAATTTTCTGATTATTATTATAATCAATAATTGTGACTCGAAAATAATCTTAAATAAACGAAGTAGCAAAAAAAACATCTTGCGGTAGAAATAATCAAAGAAAATTTTATATAAATATTATTTAATCGATTTTACAGTCTCTGTTGAAGAGTCTGAAACCGTTATGCATCAATGAGCACAGAACTCTAAACCCAATGAGCATTTATGTATTCGAGAGGGTTAAAATTGTTCTAAATATCAAAGAGGTTACTTATTCGTCTCAAAATTTGTATTAGATTTGTTCTAATTAATGATTCTCAGAACATATTTAAGAGACTCTCGACATTGACTCACTTTGCACGAAAGACGACTCACTGGATTATGAGTAAATGTTGTTTTTTCGGAATTTTTTTTATAGAAAAATCTTTAAAAAAGTTTGGTTTTCAGTTAATTTTATAAAACATAATAATTAAACGAATATTAATTTAATAGTTTTTGTTCAGTCTATTCCTAAATAAATTATTTATTTTATTTATATTTTTATTTATATTTGAAATTCAAAATTAAAATTAAAAAAAGTAATTTTAGAAAACAGAATCTCATTGCCTGTTGTCACAAATAAAAATTAATTTATTAGAAAAATTTTTTTTCATTTTATTTTTAGATTCTTTGATAAATTTTCAAAGTGATCATTTAAAAAAAATAAAATTAACAAAATGAATGTTTTTTGATCTTAATTAATTGATTATTGTTTGTTTTTTTGTTAAAAACTGGTTTCATATGTGAAAATAAAAATGAAAATTTAATAAATTAATTACTTTGTTTTTTTAATTTTAATTCTTTTAATAATAACTTCCAATTAAATATTTTCTCCTATTTTTGTCAATTAGAAAATAATAACTACGACTTAATGACAGTTTAAACTAGAAAATATTTCAATAAAATAGACGAAAAATGTGATAAAATATTTCAATAATTAAAATTAATTTAATGTAATTAATTTATTAATATTAAATAAAAATTCTATTTATCTACTAAAGCAGTATATATAATTTATCAGTCAATTTTTTAATCAAAATATTTTTTATTAATTTTAAAAATTTTGAAAAAATCATTCGAATAAACCTCAGCAGTTACTAAGTCATATTTATCTTTCAACTTATGTTTATATTTTCCATGAAATTTTTGAATGCCTATTAAATTCTCATAATCTCATATAAATGCTTTATTGTTCACCACTCATTGTATACTTTTCTACAACTTTCTAGCTATGGTCTTAACTTTAGAAAAGACATGATCGATAGAATTTAACAAATAAGAGTTTAGTTTAGAGGAGTTTGAATACATAATAAGTACCAAATATAATTTCGTTAATATATTGCGTCTATGGATACTGTCATCTAAATTGGCGTTAATTAAAAAAGAGTTTCTTGTAGAATGAGCTCCTGAGCTGCTCCATTATTTTATTGCAAAGAAAAATGCTTCAGAAACATATCCGTTGCTGTTAAACATTTACGGTGAATATTCCCAATTTAATAGAACTTACAAAGATAGGCTTAGGTGTTTTTAAAACAACGATTTTGATATGCATGACAAAGGGCCGTGGTAAATGACTCAAAAAATTTGAGATGCAGATTTTGATAAATTACTGGCAGAAATCCTTTCCAACTGAATTCAATGTTTCTCATCCATGCATTTAACAAAGGCTCCATGCAATAGACTTGGTTCAAAAGTACAGAAATTCGTTTCCGCAAAAATTGACACAAAGGTATATGGAATGTAGTGGAAAAATAAATTAATATTAAAACAAGTGGAATGTTTATTGAAATCATTAAACCTTGTTTCGAAGGAGAAATTTTCTGTAATGCTAAACGAGATCCTCCTTATACAATATATGCTCTCCAATTTCTTTGCGTATTGTTTTTAATTCAAATAAAATGCTCTTAAAAGCATGCAAGCTTATATAGGTTTTAATTCCGTGAACTGAATCTTAGAATAACTGAGAGATATGTGAGAGATATTTTTCAAATCTTTATAGCATAAGATTGACTTAAGATTGAATAAGATTGTTTAAACCTCCGTCTCAATAACTTGTTGAATGTATTTGAGCGGTATCATTATCCCATTAAATCGCATATTTTGAATGCAACTGAAAGTTATTTTCATCACTCAATTTTTTGAAATCAACTTGGTATACCGTTTCTTTAAATATATATTCTAGTAAATGAATATATATTCTTTTTCTTAGAAGAATTCCTCTTTGCTTTTTATTTAATCGAATTTTATTATTATTATTATTATTATTATTATTATTATTATTATTATTATTATTATTATTATCATTATTATTCACATCAGTAAAAATTGTTAGATTCGGACATATTTGACGAATCTGTAAATAAATCAAACTGAAGATTAGGATTAGATAAAATTTTTAATTTTATTTCAAAACAAATGTCTGTTCTTTTAAAAGAAATTCCGTGGAACATAATTTTCTATTCACAACTCTTTAAAAATAAATATAGTGTAACATAAATATGAATATGTTAAAATTTTACAATTTCACAATGTTGTAACGAACTAATTACAACACCTAATTATTTTCAACGAAATAATAATAAAATAATAATAATCAAGCAGTTCCAAAAGACGTATTTTTAGACATAATTTTACACAAAATATTATACAGAATCTGGCAAAGATTTTTCAATAACAATTAAAACTTTCCAATTTCATTATTTTGGAGTCTTCTCTGGAGACTGTGATTAAGAACGTCGAGGGTTTCGGGATTTCTCTGCCTTGTTGTATAAAGATTATTGTTTGTTTGTAAAGACTCCATGTTTAAATATTCAATCAATGAATTCAATTTTTCTACGAAAAGCCATGAATTGAAATGGTGAACTGTAAATTGAAATTTTAATTTCATACTGAACGACTCTGAATAATTTTTGGTGAGAATTTCAAAATCAAATCAGTTTATTAGTGAGAGAGAGAGAGCCATGTGCCTCAAAATATTGGATTATTATTATTTATTATGATTTCGTTGTAATTAATTCGGTGTTCTAATTTGTATAACCCATTCTTATTTATATTTATTTACTTATATTTATTTATTTATGTATTCATATTCATATTTATAGCCTTTTATTTATATTTATTATATATATTGTTTTATTTTATCATCCTAACGAAATTTCATCGTTATGATGATATAAAATTAAAAATTAAATTTAAAATGATCAATCAATAATAATTGATTAAACATTCACAAATAATTCCTTACGTGATTATTTTATGATATTCTCTTGCTGTATTAGTTCTGATTTATTTCACAAAACATTACAAGGAGTTCTTCGTCACATTGGTCTTCACCTTTACTTCTAAAAAACCGAAAGGCGAGTGGCGTTGTTGTGGTGATTATCGTTGCTTAAACGCAATTTTTGTCCCTATCGCTTTTTGTTCGTCAAAATTAAAAGATTCTGAGAGAAGATATTCAACTTTTGACAGAGAGTTATTGGCAGTTTATAAATCAATCAAGCACTTTCATTATTTCTTAGAGGACTGTACATTTACCATTTTCACGGACCATAAACCTCTTCTTCAGGCACTATCACTAAAAGATCCCAGTCCGCGATAATTGACTCAAACATGTTACATCTCTCAATTCCATTGTAGTTTTAAATAAGTAATAGGTAATTCTAATATTGTTGCTGATTTTCTATCAAGAAACCCAATAGGTAGTATAAACTTTGGACCTTTATTTACTTCAGATGATCTTGTGGACAAACAACGGGAAGCAGTGAATAAATGTACCAGTATTTCTTCATTCAAACTGAGAAAAGTTAAAGGTATTTGGTATGACCATTCTATGCCAGGCATTATGCGACCTTTAATTCCAAACGTTTTAAGGGAAAATTGTATCGCGGCCATACATAATTTTGGTCATTATGGTTTTCACTGTACTTACCATTTATTACACGAACAAGCTTGTTGGTACCATATGCATAGAGACGTAAAAAATACGTAAATTCTTGTGTCGATTGTAATTGAAAAAAATCTAAAGGAAGACAACAAATTAAACGATTAAAGTTAGAAGATGGAGAACTCTTCGACATAATTCACGTGGACATTATCAGTCCTCTCCGATAACCCAACAGGGATAAAAACTGAATAGTTACTATTATTGATCGATTTTCCTCTTGGTTTGAAGCCATAGCTGTTAATGAAATCTCTACTTATAAAATGATTAAAGTAATCTTTAAAAATTGAGTATGTCGATATGGACCACCAAAAAAATTAATCGCTGATCAAGGCAGACAGTTCGAATCTGAACAGTTCAAAAGGTTTTGTAAAACCTATGGGATCACAAAGATTAGAAACACTCGATACAACCCGAGGTCTAATGGTAAAGTATAAATATTTAATATATATCTTAAACAATCACTCCGCTTAAAAGGGAATGACTCCAGTTAGCTTGATAACCTTCCTGAAGCGCTTTTATCATTATGTTTAAAGCCTAATTCTACCTTGGAAACTTCCCCTTTAGAAAGAACGTGTGGAAAAAGACGTTTATCAAATTATTTTAGCTTATATATTCTGACAAGCCAAATTTACAAACTAAGGAAGCATGGCTTATGTCAAAATAAACAATACATCAATAATCGGAAATCGTTTTCAGGGACTTTTTAAAGCAAAAATGTTTGATAACAAATCTAGATTCAATACTTGAATATATTTTCAACATAATTAATTTACAATTTTTTCAATTTTACTATTTCATAGTTCCAGAATTTTAGAATTACAATGTTCAAAATATTAAGTGATTATAAAATCCTGAGAGTAATAATTATAAATAAATTTCTTATATCAATATTTAAAAATACATTTTTCTTAAACTATCATTAGTTAGGCTTCAAATCTACTATTATAAAATAAATTTAATTTTAATTTAACAATATTAAAATAGAAAATAAAAGGAAAATTTTGAAACAATTTTACAACAATAATTAAAATACTAAAAAAAATTCAATAAATTCTATTTATTTAATTAACTTGAAACTAATTGAATTTAATTATACATTAATAATTTAATAAACTGATTTAAATGAAATTAAAGTTTCTTTTCAAACTGTTGAAAAATAAATAAAAGAAATATTTTTTTTTGTTTTGAAGATTTACATTTTTTTGCCTATTTTAATCCAAAAAAAAGAAAAATATTTCTTAAAATTTTTTGTTTGTATTTCTGTACAATAACAAAAAATTATTTGAATAAATGTTAGATTAATATTTCTTTTCATTCATATTGAAAACAATTTTGTAATTTCAATATTTATTTTGCAAAGAACTACGCACTGACATATCGTAAAATGACTCAAAACACTTTTTGCACTCGAAAAAGCACTTTGCAGCTCAATAGGTACCAGAAGGAGCCTTTCTTACCTTCATGTAGACTGGATACAAAGCGATGATGTTATATGTATATATACATTGTAAATATAAAATGATCGTTTTACACAGTGTTAATCTTGGTAAATGTTAAGTCAGACACAATTACTGTTTAAATATTCAGATTAATATGAAAAAACAATAGAAATATAATATATTGGTACATGATTAATTATTTACCAATTAATTATTTACCAGACAATCCATTCAAAAAGAATTTTCTTTCTTAATAGTGAGATAGAAAAGATATTTTTTATTTTCTATAGATAGTTTATATTTACGTGTATAAAATATAACAATAGTTATGAAATAAAATATAAATAAAATATTTCAATAATATTATTTCGATAAAAAATGTTGTTCAACAGAAATTTATAAAATACATTTTCATTATAATTAGAAAATATTTAATAAATAATTAAACATTCTTTAGAACATCAATAGTGAAATAATTGAGAAAAATAAAACATTCATAACTTTCAAAGAAAATAAAAAAAATCCATAATCTTTGACCGCTTTTTATTTTTTTTTATTTGTAATTTAATCTAATCATAAAAAAATTCTTTTTTTAAAGTCACATTTTTCATGAAGACTCTTAAAAAAATATATGAAAAAAAGATGATTTTTTTTGTTTCGTGATAAAAGAAATATTTTAATTAACGTAGATAATATGATTAAATTTAGTCTTTATTTATTTTTAGTTTTTTTTAATATTTCAAAAAAATCTTTTCTTTTTCATTTTAATAAAAAATTTAATTCACATTACTGAAGAATTTAAAAAATATAATAACACAAATAATATATAATATATGCATATGATAAATAGATAAGTGGACAGTTAATCAATAATTAAAACAAAAAAAATATTTTTCAGTTTTATAAAAAATAGTTGAAAAAAAACAAAACTTGTTTATGACAGTTAAATGATGATATTTTAAGGTTAATTAAACATATATTATAACTGCTCCTAATAAGAAAATTGTATTTTCATACTTCCAATTATTTTGGTTTAGGCTTTTTCAATATAATTAACTTGGCTTAAACTTATTAGTAGCGAGATGCTGTCAGTGCAGTCATGGGTTGGCCAATAAACCAAGGGGTCCGTTCTAAGACTTAACAGAGAAGCAAATAAAAAGAGCTATGATACCGAAATGTGTTTCATCAATACTCGCAAAATAGCGTCTGGTTTATCTTATCTTCAACATATGTCCCATCATACTGTAACTCATAGACTGATACAAATTGGATAAATTGTTAGATGATCAAGTAATAAACTACATTTAACTAAAACTCTTTCACAACGGTTTCCATCAATGCCGATTTCCTCCACAATGTATCAATACTGAGTAATGAAGGTTTTATTATTTGTTGAGCTTTTTAGGGTTGGACCTAGTAACTTGGCTTTCATTAACGGCTTCCGTATTCAAATTAGGACAATGACATCTTAGGAGGTCATTTACTAACTTTTTATAATCGCATTTGTAATGTATTAATATTGAGGCCTTTTAGTAAGACCTATACCAAGGTTATTAATTACCTTATCAATCGATTACTTTGGTCAGTCATCTCGCACGAACTCAAACCTATTGAGAATATTCAGTATGAAATAAATTTCCACCTCAGTGCACTTGAGTTTCAACAATATACCCATTATCAACTCTTTCTAACATTTGAAGAGATACTTTTGACAATAATGATTATCGCTATGTTCTCGTTCATTCTACTTCTAACTGTGGGGTGTCTATTGTACAGGTTATATGCCTATATACTGATTAAATAAGATTATTTTTATCGGTGATTATTGCTATGTATATTGTATGTTCCATGTATATAGATTATATCATTTTATATTTCAATATTAAAATACTTCACTAACGTTCATACCGCAATACATTTTGATTACAAGATGGAGAGAGTTTTTGAACGATAATTTGATATTTTTGAAAAATTATTCTGTAAACGCATTTTTAAGAAATTTATTATTGAACATATTTCGGAATTTCGTATACAATCATTGATGATTATAATTTAATATTTGTGAGTTTTAATGTTAATTTTAAGAAAATAATTTTTTTATTTATTTTAATTATTGAGATATTATTGGATAATAATATAAAATGTATTTTTTATTGACATATTTTGATTATTTTGAAGTTTGTGCTCTTCAATGTTTACTTCCTTATATCCTTTCTTAACCCTTGATTTAAATATTCTTAGATGATGACTGATGGATAACATATACTCAAACAGATACAGTGTCGCTCAAATTAATCCGTCAGTACATTTTTTTCATATTATTTAAATTTGTACAAAATTTACCAAACTAACCATTCTTGAAATTTTAGATGTAACTAACTTAAACATTGAGTCAATTTATCAATAAAAATATCTCATAAAAAATAAAAATTGAAATATTTATGTAAGATTTTCAAAAAATGTGGTCGCTCAATTTAATCCGTCATTATGTAATATCAATAAAATTTTGTTTTTTATTATACATGATACTGATCATCTATATTATATAATAAGATTCTGCCCTTATGGATACACCACTATCTATCCGTGAAATAATTATTAAAAAATATCATGAGATTAAGACACAGATTCAAATTTCATTGGATACTGATATCCATCAATCAACGATATGGAAAATGTGGTAGAAAAAGAAAACTATCTGATCGAATTGACAGGGCACTCACGAAGCAAGCTTTGATAAATCCTAAAGCAACCTCAAGCACAATACAAACTGCTGTTGGTTTGAATGCCATGAATGTGAGTCTTAATACCATCAAACGATCATTAATAAGAAGTGATTTATCTTCATACCGACCTCTAATATCACCTTCACTGTCTAAGCGCCAAAAAGATGTACGATATAAATGGTTTAAATTGTACGAAAAGTGGGATGGTTTTCTTTGGAAGAAGGTAGAATAAATAATGGTTGTATTGCATAATAATTTTTTCATAAAATTTTAGGTTCTTTTTTCTGATGAATCTGCTTTTGATATATGTCCTCCACGAGCACAATATATAAGAAAAAGAAAAGGCCAACTAATTCAAAATGAACACACAAGGCTACATCGACCAGTTCTTAAACGAATTATGGTCAGAGGCTGCTTTTCAAAAGATGGAACAGGAGCCTTAGAAATAGTTGAAGGAACCATGAATTCAGAAAAGTACATAAATATCCTTAAAAAGAACCTGTTACCCCTAATGAATGAACATCATTCATTTGGGATTGATATTTTTCAGCATGATAATGCTCCGTGTCATAAGTCCAAGTATGTGACTTCATTTTTAGAAAGCCAGAACATTGCCGTCTTAAAATGGCCTACATATAGCCCAGATCTCTCTCCAATAGAGAATTTGGGCTTTTGTCAAAAGAAAAGTTCACATTGTGCATATAAATACCAAAGAAGAACTCATAAATACAATAAAAGATATATGGAGCAATGATCCGGACATTAAGGCTGCTTGTCATGTTCTCATCGATGGTATGCCTCGACGAATTCAAGCTTGTATTGATGCAAAAGGAGGACCCATAAAACATTAATAATCGTTATTCGGTCTGTCTTTTTCTAATAAAATTTCATTAGGATTTTCATTGTATTGGTTTCTTAAACAATAATGTAATTATAATTTAATAAATTTTTATAGAAATGATAAAATTTTATTGATATGACGTAATGACGGATTAATTTTTTGAAAATCTTACATAAATATTTCAATTTTTATTTTTTATGAGATATTTTTATTGATAAA
>MQRK01148898.1:0-12396 GCA_001938485.1 Girardia tigrina | reverse complement strand
TATATATAAGACAGCGAAATTGTTGTTAATTCAGCCTGAAGATGGTGGAAAATCCACCGAAATATATTGCAATAAAATTTGATTTCAGGAATAGTTTGTTTTTTTATTAATAAATATTTATTTCAATAAGTAATTTAATAGAAAATAAACTATTTCGTTGCTGTAAAAGAACTTTTCGGACAGTATTATTTTGTTTGCTTTCATGTTGCTTGATTATGTGCTATTAGTTGGAGATCATGCCTCTCGAATCAACTGATGATAAAAACATTGTACCGATCGACGACGTTGTTAATTTATCATTAAAATAACGGATAATTTCTTCAACACTGGTTTTTTTGTGTGTCAAAAAGTAAATAAGCAGCTACATTATATGGACTCTGGTAGACTCATTGAAAAAAACGTCATAAATCAATTTCAATGCAATCTTGACACAAACACAATAAAGACAGTTGTCCTGTAAATTCTTCAAATTCAAGTAAATTATTTCTTTATAAAGAAGCTAGATCTACCAGACCACGTGTGGTTGTGGCTCAGTCTTGTTAAAGTGAAAAGAAAGAAAAGAGAAACGCACGTTTCTAATGTGTAAAATTTCACAATTCTTGTGGGTATACAATATTTTTGTTGTTCCTTTGTCTGTGCAGATATAGAGATGTTCTGGTTTGCCGACTTTAGAACACGCAACATATCATTCTCCATGTGAGAACCGATCCCTGCTTAGATCTCAGCCGCAACATTCTAAAGATTGGTGATGAGCTTTGTTGATTGTGATTGCAAACGCCAATTGAATTTGGAATCACAATCTCTTAAATTGAAAAAAGGCATATCCGTATGGAATCATAAGAATGCGAAGAATGAGGATATTTTCTCTTTGAAAATGTCATGTCAAAATTGTTGCTTCTGCGACGTTGCTTATTGATGTTTTTACTTCAAGCCGTTTTTACCAAATCTTATTTTGAAATCATGAAATTGCAGAAGTTATGAGGCAATGAATTTCGTTCTGATGCCAGATAAACCGGGATCTTTTTGTGGATCAAAATCAATATTGCTATTGAGAAATGAAAATTCTATATTTTATTTTATGTTTCTTGTCATTTGACATTGACTCTAGACTAAGGAACGTAAGGTGATCTGTATCAATGTATCTATATTTTATTTAAAGATTATAATTATTTACATTCTTTTTTACTTAATGTTTGATATTTAGAAATCTGTTTGTAAACGCTTGGCAGCAAAACGGGCTGTGATTACAAGATTGTTCAAGCAGGTCACTCTATCGTTCTGTATTTTATCGAGTAACAAAGATATTTGATAAAAATAACGATTGACAGCCAACCAAAAGAGAAATTATAAGATAAAACTTTGAGAATGCAATTATTTAAATTTTGGCTAGCCAAGACAACCAAAAGTTAAATTTACATCATCCTTCAAAGTTTGAAGTTCATAAGTCATAGATCAGGCTTGAAGTCAAGAACCTTGGTGCAAGAGCCTTGTAATGACCTTTGTTAACAAATTCAATGAAGCAGGATTCCTCTCAAGGAGTTTATACCCTTTAAACGGCATGAAATCCCGTTCAACTAGAATCGTTAACGTCTTTGAAGATGAAAAAATCTTCATTTTCGATCCATCATAAACGATTAGCAAAACAAAATACTACTTAGAGTGAAAGCAGCAAATACAAAAATAAACCACCAGTGTTTTTTCCTTGCTGGTTAAAAACTGAATGCCACAGTTTATCAACAAGCTCTTAGATAAACTGTACTTCTATATATGAAGATAGACTTTTCCCGGGGGAATTTTCGTTTTATCAAGGCCGTCCAAAAGTTCTTGGAGGACAAAGTCATACTTTTTTCCACTAAACAGAAATGGCCACAATCTTCACCAGATGTGACTTTGTAGATTATTACAAATGGGTGTGTGTAAAGAGTGAAGCTTGCCATGCTCGTCACACAAGTGCCAAGGCTCCGAGGATTTTCTTTGCGATGGTCTATAAGAATTCGCCAGATTCATTTGAAGTGAAAACCAGTGCCGCATTCAGTAATACATTTTAAATTACTTTTTGGAAGTTTATTTATTTACTAAGAGTTGTTATATATCTATACGTAATATACATTTTTAAATATGTAAAAATCTAAGAATAGGGAAACATTTTTGAGAGATACTATTATTTTCAATCGAAGTTTGTAGGAGTTAGAAAGATATAATCTTTTTTTTAAATCTTCAAGAAAATTAAGCATTAAAAATAAAGCACAAAAAGGAGTCTGCTTAAAGTATGTTTCCTAGCTTCCATTTTTTTCGGTTTTGTAATAAAAAGTTTTTATACAAAAATAAGGCTTGTTTTACAACTATTTATTTATGATGGTTTTTATAAAAAAATAAAAATTTAAACATTACATTTCAATGATCATCAATTATGAAGTATATTTGATAATTTTCACCTAGAACATGAACTGAATTTGTAAGATAATTTAATATAAAAAAATTACCCATAAAGTCAATTTTAATATTTAATAAGTGTAAATTATTATTTTTGTATAATCACTTATATTTGTAGATCCAATAAAATTAATATGAACTTTTATTTATTATAAAAAAACCACACACTGCACTTAAGACCGTGACAAAACTTCAGGAACTTGAGTTGTAACTTCTTCATCATCCTCTTTATTCACCAGACCTAGCCCCAAATAACTACCATTTCTTCGTAAATTTGAACAACTTTTTAGAGAAAAAAATCAATTTATAGATCCAGTAAAAATGGCTTTTCAGGAATTTATAGATTCTCGCCCACCAAATTTTTATTAAACAAGCTGCAGCACAAATAGCAAAAGTGTATCGATAATATGGATTCATATTTCGATGAATGATATGAATATTTGTCTTGCTAAATTATCAATAAACTTTGACTTTAATTATAAAACGTTCATACTGATGACCTATTATTATAATACAATAATTTATATATTATTTTATACACTATAATAAATAAGGCAGCAATACAAAAATATTAGTATAATAACATATATTATAATTAAAGGAAGTTAGCAAAACAAATTAGCATTATACACAGAAATTATATTTACAGATATTTTGATCTTTGTTTCAGTAATATTTATTTTAGATAAAATAAACAAATAAAATTTCTTTACTTATAACGTTTTTGTTTTGTTATCTAATGTCTATAGTTTTGTTTTAATATTATTTTTATAATCTAAATAGATTATTATTTTTTTGTATTAATTTTCTGATTATTATTATAATCAATAATTGTGACTCGAAAATAATCTTAAATAAACGAAGTAGCAAAAAAAACATCTTGCGGTAGAAATAATCAAAGAAAATTTTATATAAATATTATTTAATCGATTTTACAGTCTCTGTTGAAGAGTCTGAAACCGTTATGCATCAATGAGCACAGAACTCTAAACCCAATGAGCATTTATGTATTCGAGAGGGTTAAAATTGTTCTAAATATCAAAGAGGTTACTTATTCGTCTCAAAATTTGTATTAGATTTGTTCTAATTAATGATTCTCAGAACATATTTAAGAGACTCTCGACATTGACTCACTTTGCACGAAAGACGACTCACTGGATTATGAGTAAATGTTGTTTTTTCGGAATTTTTTTTATAGAAAAATCTTTAAAAAAGTTTGGTTTTCAGTTAATTTTATAAAACATAATAATTAAACGAATATTAATTTAATAGTTTTTGTTCAGTCTATTCCTAAATAAATTATTTATTTTATTTATATTTTTATTTATATTTGAAATTCAAAATTAAAATTAAAAAAAGTAATTTTAGAAAACAGAATCTCATTGCCTGTTGTCACAAATAAAAATTAATTTATTAGAAAAATTTTTTTTCATTTTATTTTTAGATTCTTTGATAAATTTTCAAAGTGATCATTTAAAAAAAATAAAATTAACAAAATGAATGTTTTTTGATCTTAATTAATTGATTATTGTTTGTTTTTTTGTTAAAAACTGGTTTCATATGTGAAAATAAAAATGAAAATTTAATAAATTAATTACTTTGTTTTTTTAATTTTAATTCTTTTAATAATAACTTCCAATTAAATATTTTCTCCTATTTTTGTCAATTAGAAAATAATAACTACGACTTAATGACAGTTTAAACTAGAAAATATTTCAATAAAATAGACGAAAAATGTGATAAAATATTTCAATAATTAAAATTAATTTAATGTAATTAATTTATTAATATTAAATAAAAATTCTATTTATCTACTAAAGCAGTATATTCAATTTATCAGTCAATTTTTTTAATCAAAATATTTTTATTAATCTTAAAAAAATTTTGAAAAAATCATTCGAATAAACCTCATCAGTTACTAAGTCATTTATCTTTCAACTTATGTTTATATTTTCCATGAAATTTTTGAATGCCTATTAAATTCTCATAATCTCATATAAATGCTTTGTTGTCCACCACTCATTGTATACTTTTCTACAACTTTCTAGCTATGGTCTTAACTTTATAAAAGACATCATCGATAGAATTTATCAAATAAGAGTTTAGTTTAGAGGAGTTTGAATACATAATAAGTACCAAAAATAATTTCGTTAATATATTGCGTCTATGGATACTGTCATCTAAATTGGCGTATCATTCATATCTTAAGTACAGGTCGTATTTCGATTAAAGATCATATTTAAAAAGAGTTTCTCTTAGAATGAGCTCCTGAGCTGCTCCATTATTTTATTGCAAAGAAAAATGCTTCAGAAACATATCTGTTGCTGTTAAACATTTACGGTGAATATTCCCAATTTAATACAACTTACAAAGATAGACTTCGGTGTTTTTATAACAGCGATTTTGATATGCATGACAAAGAGCCGTGGTAAATGACCCAAAAAATTTGAGATGCAGATTTGGATGTATTACTGGCAAAAATCCTTTCCAAACTGAATTCAATGTTTCTCAACCATGCATTTAACAAAGGCTCCATGCAATAGACTTGGTTCAAAAGTACAGAAATTCGTTTCCGCAAAAATTAACACGGAAAAGTAAATGGAATGTAGTGGAAAAATAAAATAATATAATGTTTAAATAAATAAATAAATAATGTTTATTAAAATCATTAAACCTTGTTTCGAAGGAGAAATTATCTGTAATGCTAAACAAGATCTTCCTTATACAATATATGCTCTCCTATTTCTTTGTGTATTGTTTTTAATTCAAATAAAATTAAAAGCATACTTAAAAGCATGCAAGTTTATATAGGTTTTTAATTCTGTGTACTGAATCTTAGAATAACTGAGAGATATGTGAGAGATATTTTTCAAATCTTTATAGCATAAGATTGACGTTTAAACCTCCGTCTCAATAACTTGTTGAATGAATTTGAGCGGTATCATTATCCCATTAAATCGCATATTTCGAATGAAGCTAAAAGATATTTTCATCACTCAATTTTTTGAAATCAACTTGGTATACCGTTTCTTTAAATATATATTCTAGTAAATGAATATATATTCTTTTTCTTAGAAGAATTCCTCTTTGCTTTTTATTTAGTCGAATTTTATTATTATTATTATTATTATTATTATTATTATTATTATTATCATTATTATTCAAATAAGTAAAAATTGTTAGATTAGGACATATTTGACGAATCTGGAAATAAATCAAACTCAAGATTAGGATTAGATAAATTTAAAACAAATGTCTGTTCTTTTAAAAGAAATTCCGTGGAACATTATTTTTCTATTCACAACCCTTTCAAAATAAATATAGTGTTACATAAATATGAATATGTTAAAATTTTACAATCTCACAATATGGTAATGAACTAATTACAACGCCTAATTATTTACAACGAAATTATAATAAAATAATAATAATCAAACAGTTCCAAGAGACGTATTTTTAGACATAATTTTACACAAAATATTATACAGAATCTGGCATAGATTTTTCAATAAAAATTAAAACTTTCCAATTTCGTTATTTTGGAGTCTTCTCTGGAGACTGTGATTAAGAACGTCGAGGGTTTCGGCATTTCTCTGCTTTGTTGTAAGAAGATTATTGTTTGTTTGTAAAGACTTTATGTTTAAATCTTCAATCAATGAATTGAAATGGTGAACTGTAAATTGAAATTTTAATTTCATACTGAACGACTCTGAATAATTTTTCGTGAGAATTTCAAAATCAAATCAGTTTATTAGTGAGAGAGAGAGCCATGTGCCTCAAAATATTGGATTATTATTATTTATTATTATTTCATTGTAATTAATTCGGTGTTCTAATTTGTATAACCCATTCATATTTATATTTATTTAATTATATTTATTTATTTATGTATATATATATATATATATATATATATATATATATATGTTTATTTATTCATTTCTATGTTTATTTATGTATTCATATTCATATTTATAGCCTTTTATTTATATTTATTATATATATTTGGTTTTATTTTATCATCATAACGACATTTCATCGTTATGATGATATAAAATTAAAAATTAAATTTAAAATGTTCAATCAATAATAATTGATTAAACATTCACAAATAATTCCTTATGTGATTATTTTATGATATTCTCTTGCTGTATTAGTTCGAGTTAATTTCATCGTTTTTGTTGTTGTATTCTGATTTATTTCACAAAACATTATAAGGAGTTCCTCTACACATTGGTCTTCACCTTTAATTCTAAAAACCGAATGGTGAGTGGCGATGTTGTGGTGATTATCGTTGCTTAAACGCAATAACCTCGAAAGATGATCCATTGTCACTAATTAAAGACGTTACTAGTCGTTTGGCTGATGCCAATATTTTTATTAAGATCGATCTGACTCAAGCTTATTACCAAATTCTCCGAGAATGACATATGNNCCGCCGTTACCATTCAATTTGGACTTTTTGAGTTTGTACGCATGCCGTTTTGACTATGGACAAACTTTTCCGGGAAGTAAAATTCGTAGTACTTTATCTGGACGATATTTTGATCGGATCTAGAGATGTTCTTGAACACGAAAAACACATGTTCGAAATTCTAGAAATATTAGATAAACAAAATTTAAAAATCAACCTAAAGAAATGTTCTTTTTTTACAAAGTGTTGACTTTTTGGGTCATACCATCAGCGAAAACTCTCTCACTCCTATTCGCAGCAAGATCGATCACATTCTATATTTAAAACCTCCAAATAACGTTCGTGAAGTTCGTCAACTTTGTGGTGTGATTAATTTCTACTAATTACCACTAATTTCTACCACCAGGACTATTCGCTATCGTTATCTCCGTTCAATGAATTAATAAAAGGAAAAAGAAAGTTGGAGAACATAGTTTGGAACGCGGAATTAGACTTCGCTTTCAAAAAATTTAAAAAAAGCTTTAAATAATATCACTAAACTGAACTTGTATACAAAAGGATTCAGAACTTATCTTAACTACAGATGCATAATCTTTTGATATAGGCAGTGTATTAGAACAAAAATTAGACAACTATTTTGTCCCTATAGCTATCTGTTCGTCAAAATTAAAAGATTCTGAGAGAAGATATTCAACTTTTGACAGAGTTATTAGCAGTTTATAAATCAATCAAACCCTTTCATTATGTCTTAGAGGACTGTACATTTACCATTTTCACGGACCATAAACCTCTTCTTCAGACACTATCACTAAAAGATCCCAGTCCGCGATAATTGACTCAAACATGTTACATCTCTCAATTCCATTGTAGTTTTAAATAAGTAGTAGGTAGTTCTAATATTGCTACTGATTTTCTATCAAGAAACCCAATAGGTAGTATAAACTTTGGACCTTTATTTACTTAAGATGATCTTGTGGACAAACAACGGGAAGCAGTGAATGAGTGTACCAGTATTTCTTCATTCAAACTGAGAAAAGTTAAAGGTATTTGGTATGACCATTCTATGCAACCTTTAATTCCAAACGTTTTAAGAGAAAATTTTTTTTCAATTTTACTATTTCATAGTTCCAGAATTTTAGAATTATAATGTTCAAAATATTAAGTGATTATAAAATCCTGAGAGTAATAATTATAAATAAATTTCTTATATCAATATTTAAAAACACATTTTTCTTAACCTATCATTAGGTAGGCTTCAAATCTACTATTATAAAATAATTTAATTTTAATTTAACAATATTAAAATAGAAAATAAAAGGAAAATTTTGAAACAATTTTACAACAATAATTAAAATACTAAAAAAAATTCAATAAATTCTATTTATTTAATTAACTTGAAACTAATTGAATTTAATTATACATTAATAATTTAATAAACTGATTTAAATGAAATTAAAGTTTCTTTTCAAACTGTTGAAAAATAAATAAAAGAAATATTTTTTTTTGTTTTGAAGATTTACATTTTTTTGCCTATTTTAATCCAAAAAAAAGAAAAATATTTCTTAAAATTTTTTGTTTGTATTTCTGTACAATAACAAAAAATTATTTGAATAAATGTTAGATTAATATTTCTTTTCATTCATATTGAAAACAATTTTGTAATTTCAATATTTATTTTGCAAAGAACTACGCACTGACATATCGTAAAATGACTCAAAACACTTTTTGCACTCGAAAAAGCACTTTGCAGCTCAATAGGTACCAGAAGGAGCCTTTCTTACCTTCATGTAGACTGGATACAAAGCGATGATGTTATATGTATATATACATTGTAAATATAAAATGATCGTTTTACACAGTGTTAATCTTGGTAAATGTTAAGTCAGACACAATTACTGTTTAAATATTCAGATTAATATGAAAAAACAATAGAAATATAATATATTGGTACATGATTAATTATTTACCAATTAATTATTTACCAGACAATCCATTCAAAAAGAATTTTCTTTCTTAATAGTGAGATAGAAAAGATATTTTTTATTTTCTATAGATAGTTTATATTTACGTGTATAAAATATAACAATAGTTATGAAATAAAATATAAATAAAATATTTCAATAATATTATTTCGATAAAAAATGTTGTTCAACAGAAATTTATAAAATACATTTTCATTATAATTAGAAAATATTTAATAAATAATTAAACATTCTTTAGAACATCAATAGTGAAATAATTGAGAAAAATAAAACATTCATAACTTTCAAAGAAAATAAAAAAAATCCATAATCTTTGACCGCTTTTTATTTTTTTTTATTTGTAATTTAATCTAATCATAAAAAAATTCTTTTTTTAAAGTCACATTTTTCATGAAGACTCTTAAAAAAATATATGAAAAAAAGATGATTTTTTTTGTTTCGTGATAAAAGAAATATTTTAATTAACGTAGATAATATGATTAAATTTAGTCTTTATTTATTTTTAGTTTTTTTTAATATTTCAAAAAAATCTTTTCTTTTTCATTTTAATAAAAAATTTAATTCACATTACTGAAGAATTTAAAAAATATAATAACACAAATAATATATAATATATGCATATGATAAATAGATAAGTGGACAGTTAATCAATAATTAAAACAAAAAAAATATTTTTCAGTTTTATAAAAAATAGTTGAAAAAAAACAAAACTTGTTTATGACAGTTAAATGATGATATTTTAAGGTTAATTAAACATATATTATAACTGCTCCTAATAAGAAAATTGTATTTTCATACTTCCAATTATTTTGGTTTAGGCTTTTTCAATATAATTAACTTGGCTTAAACTTATTAGTAGCGAGATGCTGTCAGTGCAGTCATGGGTTGGCCAATAAACCAAGGGGTCCGTTCTAAGACTTAACAGAGAAGCAAATAAAAAGAGCTATGATACCGAAATGTGTTTCATCAATACTCGCAAAATAGCGTCTGGTTTATCTTATCTTCAACATATGTCCCATCATACTGTAACTCATAGACTGATACAAATTGGATAAATTGTTAGATGATCAAGTAATAAACTACATTTAACTAAAACTCTTTCACAACGGTTTCCATCAATGCCGATTTCCTCCACAATGTATCAATACTGAGTAATGAAGGTTTTATTATTTGTTGAGCTTTTTAGGGTTGGACCTAGTAACTTGGCTTTCATTAACGGCTTCCGTATTCAAATTAGGACAATGACATCTTAGGAGGTCATTTACTAACTTTTTATAATCGCATTTGTAATGTATTAATATTGAGGCCTTTTAGTAAGACCTATACCAAGGTTATTAATTACCTTATCAATCGATTACTTTGGTCAGTCATCTCGCACGAACTCAAACCTATTGAGAATATTCAGTATGAAATAAATTTCCACCTCAGTGCACTTGAGTTTCAACAATATACCCATTATCAACTCTTTCTAACATTTGAAGAGATACTTTTGACAATAATGATTATCGCTATGTTCTCGTTCATTCTACTTCTAACTGTGGGGTGTCTATTGTACAGGTTATATGCCTATATACTGATTAAATAAGATTATTTTTATCGGTGATTATTGCTATGTATATTGTATGTTCCATGTATATAGATTATATCATTTTATATTTCAATATTAAAATACTTCACTAACGTTCATACCGCAATACATTTTGATTACAAGATGGAGAGAGTTTTTGAACGATAATTTGATATTTTTGAAAAATTATTCTGTAAACGCATTTTTAAGAAATTTATTATTGAACATATTTCGGAATTTCGTATACAATCATTGATGATTATAATTTAATATTTGTGAGTTTTAATGTTAATTTTAAGAAAATAATTTTTTTATTTATTTTAATTATTGAGATATTATTGGATAATAATATAAAATGTATTTTTTATTGACATATTTTGATTATTTTGAAGTTTGTGCTCTTCAATGTTTACTTCCTTATATCCTTTCTTAACCCTTGATTTAAATATTCTTAGATGATGACTGATGGATAACATATACTCAAACAGATACAGTGTCGCTCAAATTAATCCGTCAGTACATTTTTTTCATATTATTTAAATTTGTACAAAATTTACCAAACTAACCATTCTTGAAATTTTAGATGTAACTAACTTAAACATTGAGTCAATTTATCAATAAAAATATCTCATAAAAAATAAAAATTGAAATATTTATGTAAGATTTTCAAAAAATGTGGTCGCTCAATTTAATCCGTCATTATGTAATATCAATAAAATTTTGTTTTTTATTATACATGATACTGATCATCTATATTATATAATAAGATTCTGCCCTTATGGATACACCACTATCTATCCGTGAAATAATTATTAAAAAATATCATGAGATTAAGACACAGATTCAAATTTCATTGGATACTGATATCCATCAATCAACGATATGGAAAATGTGGTAGAAAAAGAAAACTATCTGATCGAATTGACAGGGCACTCACGAAGCAAGCTTTGATAAATCCTAAAGCAACCTCAAGCACAATACAAACTGCTGTTGGTTTGAATGCCATGAATGTGAGTCTTAATACCATCAAACGATCATTAATAAGAAGTGATTTATCTTCATACCGACCTCTAATATCACCTTCACTGTCTAAGCGCCAAAAAGATGTACGATATAAATGGTTTAAATTGTACGAAAAGTGGGATGGTTTTCTTTGGAAGAAGGTAGAATAAATAATGGTTGTATTGCATAATAATTTTTTCATAAAATTTTAGGTTCTTTTTTCTGATGAATCTGCTTTTGATATATGTCCTCCACGAGCACAATATATAAGAAAAAGAAAAGGCCAACTAATTCAAAATGAACACACAAGGCTACATCGACCAGTTCTTAAACGAATTATGGTCAGAGGCTGCTTTTCAAAAGATGGAACAGGAGCCTTAGAAATAGTTGAAGGAACCATGAATTCAGAAAAGTACATAAATATCCTTAAAAAGAACCTGTTACCCCTAATGAATGAACATCATTCATTTGGGATTGATATTTTTCAGCATGATAATGCTCCGTGTCATAAGTCCAAGTATGTGACTTCATTTTTAGAAAGCCAGAACATTGCCGTCTTAAAATGGCCTACATATAGCCCAGATCTCTCTCCAATAGAGAATTTGGGCTTTTGTCAAAAGAAAAGTTCACATTGTGCATATAAATACCAAAGAAGAACTCATAAATACAATAAAAGATATATGGAGCAATGATCCGGACATTAAGGCTGCTTGTCATGTTCTCATCGATGGTATGCCTCGACGAATTCAAGCTTGTATTGATGCAAAAGGAGGACCCATAAAACATTAATAATCGTTATTCGGTCTGTCTTTTTCTAATAAAATTTCATTAGGATTTTCATTGTATTGGTTTCTTAAACAATAATGTAATTATAATTTAATAAATTTTTATAGAAATGATAAAATTTTATTGATATGACGTAATGACGGATTAATTTTTTGAAAATCTTACATAAATATTTCAATTTTTATTTTTTATGAGATATTTTTATTGATAAA
>MQRK01148855.1:0-15219 GCA_001938485.1 Girardia tigrina | reverse complement strand
TTGTGAACAGGATGTCATTAAACTCCAAAACGGAGATTGTCGGGAAACATTTAACAAATACACCCTTTCGCAAACAAATGTCGGTGCATTGCATGCGAAATCGAGGATACTCGGGTGTGTCGAGTGATGCGCAGATCCGATAGGATATAAATAATCGGCACATTCTGCACTGCTCAGACAATTTTTTAATTTATTTTATTTCATTTTTATTCGTTCGTTTTCATTTATTTGCAACATTATTCTGCTTACGCAGTTTGATTCACTTATTTAATTGATTGAACGAGCAGTTTCAAAAGTCAAAGAGGGTATAAAAAATTCTTTCGATTACCGTTTCATGCTGTTTATTTTCTTATTTATTTATTTTCTTTAAAAAATATAGATTCTATTTGATAATTAATGCTAGTGATTTTGTTTTATTACTTCACCTAACTTTATTTATGAACAACTGAACGAGGTCCTCAATATGTGTTTGGTTTAATTTCATTTAACGATCATTGAATGTAATCTTATGTTATATAATTTAATATTTAATAATTAATTGGTTACTTTTCACTTTTATCGAACCTCTTAAGAACTCCATTGATTGATAATGCTTGAGACAAGAAAAAACTGTTTATCGATAGTGAAGGCTCGCGGTGAGTCCAGCCCTGTCAACTGTGGCAACTCCAATGTTAGGGACGTCAGTGTAGGAGTTGATGGTGATGGAAGGATCGGTAGGAGGGGTAGTAGCGTAAGAGAGAGGACGTCACCTGTAGATATTGTAAATATTGAGGTCTAGATGTAGATTATAGATTATAGAAACTTTTTGAGCAATTATAATAAATTCCTTTAATAAACTTTACAGAATTACTTCGTTAGATTTCTTTTAACTTATAATAAATTCTTTACCGAATTACTTTATTAGGTTTCTTTGATCAATTTCTCTAATTATTTTCTAGTAAATTGGTAAATAATGATTTGAATGACATGATGTAATTAAGTCGATTGTTTGGCGAGGGTCCACGAGTTAGGTGTCTCAGTATAGATTTGTATTTGATCATCAGCTTTTTATCTAAAATGATCTTAAATGATTTTAAATTCTATCGCAATTTCCTTTATGTAGTTTCACTAGTATTCTCCAAAGTCCGAGAATTTTTTGGTTTAATCGTGCTGTCATCCATTTTAATTTTATATAATCTTCCTGGATGGAAAAGCGCTAAATGTTTTGTCAGAAAGCAAAAATTATATATTTTAATGCGATCACTATCGAGTCTTTCGACAAATTGAAAGGAACAGAAATGATGGAAAATGAATTGAAATGATTAAATAAGATGACCGTTATCAGTACAGCTGTCAACTTAAATCTTACTCAAATGGTTTTGTTGATAAAAGACTAAATTGAATAAAAGCTAACGTTGTTAAAGTAATTTTGCGATCACAATTTGGGATTGTTTGTGATTTAGTGTATACGCTTCCAATGCTCTCTGTCACTCTGTCCATTCTTGCCGGGTAGACTTGGTTCTTCTTTTATTCTAGATATTTTTCAAATGATGCCCGAAATTCCATTTACGGTATGTAAGGATAAATAAAGATTGTTTAAGGAACCATGAATGAAAAATAAACTCATATTACTGATAACACCAACCGCAAACTTTAATCACATCCTGATGAAATTAAATGTAACAAATTTAAAATCGTAAGTTTAAAAGTCGAAGTCGAGAAATGTAAATTTATAATGATCAATTTACGCTGATTTGGGTAACTCATCGTGAGTCCGACAATGGTAAATAGAGTGAGTAATCTATGTGACTTTGGTGAAATTATATCCGCAATAACGGACTCTTCAGTGTCGTATATTAGAGAAGGAAATTGAATTGTTGATGAAGACGAGTATAATTAGAACAAATCGTAATGAATTTATAGACGAGTAATAATGTTATAGACTTGTTGATCACTGCCGTGTTAAGCGTAAAGTGTATAAAGAGTATGACGTGGCCAGTGAAAGATTATCAATAAAAGTGAATATATAACGTGCGCAAATCTTTAATTAAGAAAAGTCATGATCGCGAACAAACGTAAAATGTAATAATATTGAATAATAAGAATATAAAATGACGAACCGAAGTATTGTTAAACTAAGTAACCAGCTGAACCGAATTCCTTAATCAAAATCTGACAAATAACTTATACTGTGGTAAATATAATGATAATGATAATATACAATGGTAATAATATGATAATAATATACGATAATAATAAACGAAATAAAGTGCTAAATGCATAAATAAAATCAAATAGAAAAAGATTGAAACTCCTGTCAAAAAATCAAAATAAAAACAGGAAGAGCTAAAAGTGTTAAACTGTTGCAATACAAAAGAAAATTATTGAAGAATGGCGAAGAACCTTCGGGAGGTGACGCAGGCCGGCCACAGTATGCAAAGGGCACGCGGACTGACCGACGTTTACTTCTTTGAGGCTCTCTTCATTCTATTTAACTAATTAACGTGTGTAATGAAATGTTCAAACCTTAATCTGAAATAATACCAACCCCTTCAGACACTGTAGCTACCAGTCGGGCAATACCCGTTACTTTTTCGAACCTGAAGGCGTTCCGAAGCACACACAACTCGTTGATGTGCGCGGATGAGACGCATCTGTTCCCTAATTATGAAACAAAATCAAGATAGACATGGAGCGATGTGAAGTATATGACTGAGTTGCCGTTTAACTCAGGAAAACGGAAGGGGGCTCTGAGTCCACGAAAATGTTATCGAGAGGAGGGAACACGACAAAATGATGAACAGCAAAAAGAATTCTTTTTATATAAAGCAACTAAAATAACAAAAAAATTAAATGACTCAATAGCCTGACCTTATTTAAAAGAAATGTTTATTTGAAAGAAAAATTACCTGCCTATTTAAAATACGGCAGAACTTTCCACCCAATAGAAAAATATAGTGTAATGCATGGAGCAAGAAATGTATTATAGTAATGAGTATAATTAAAATGATGATATTGAAATACGTATTTTATGTTCTAGTGACAACAGGTATGAATTACTTTAGTTGAAAAGTCGGGAAATGGTTTGATTCGACAGAATTTGGCGAACAATCGAAACACATCGTGTAGTGAAAATAAACGTTAACTGTTCTCTCGCTGTTCTCATTTACATTTTGTTGCGGCTTTATAAAACCGTAAGACGGGCGTCGGGGCGTTACAATTTGAATCAAGCGATACCGCGATGCGCGGATACGCTCCAGGAAAGCAAGCTGGTGATTCGGCCACTGGCACTGCCCAGTGAGGTGTTTGTCGTATTCCATGAGTTCAGCCAGGGCTTGTATGTTTTCATGGCCGATTTGAAGCTATCAGCGGCAATGATCTGAGACAACAAATGCAACTACGAGGTTTTCATTTCCCAGGCTTTCAAAAATAGGGTGTTTGAGGCAGCTATGAGAAGTGTAGAGGCCGAGGCGCTTGGTAAAACATTGAATCTGAAAATCTTTATCTGATGGACTCGAGTGCAAGCCTGGCGGATCAGCCACCATTCTCCCCTTCACCGGATACAGGAAGTTTCAATGATATTGTTGTGGCTGGATTTGACATTTTGAGAGTGAATGTGCGACCGAGAGACGGTTCACCCAGAATACAACCGATCGAATCGCGAACATTAATACAGGACTGGAGAGCAGATGCTTCGGCTGTGGTCGGGTGCGCAAGATTGCATGTACGTCCCCGTAGCGCTAAACCGTTTGGGTGGGAAAGAAATAGCGGGTCCTTACTGTTGCACTGGCGAAACGTCTGGTTGGGGTGACGCGCGACTGTTAGTCGTTCCTGTTTACATGCGTGAGAGGATCGAAAGGGCAATGGTCGACATAAACTGTTAGGTGTCAGTTGAAGCAAGGGCGTTATACCCATCGGTGAAGCTTGTCTGAGTAGAAGAAGTTGTTCGGGTGATGGTCGAGTTGGTGGTGGGTGTGTAATTTAGAGTAATCTTGTCCCTCGAATGCAGCAGCAATAGGATTGAATGCGCAATTCTAGTGGTACCAGAAGTTGTCAACTCTAGGACTGGGATACTCCTCGGATTAGACGCTATCAACCAACTCGGGAGTGTGGGAATTCCTGGTATATGGAGCACTCCAAAGTTTGGACAGATTAAACACTGAATGAACGGCACTATGGAAGTGAAAGAGTGGTGAGTAGTCACCTGAGTTGCTTTGGGGTGCAGCGCATGCGCATCGGCCAAGCAGTACGAGGAAGAGGGGAGCCGGGAGCTGTCCTAATGGAAGAAAAACGGGTGGCTTATCCCATTTAAAGGCAAACAATAGATCATTGAACGAGTTTAAATCCAAATATTCCGCAGAGAGCCTGGTGAGCGCAGATGGGGGAACATGCAGGCCTCGCTAGAGATAATCGATTTGAGATGGGATACATCTCTAAATAAAAGGGAGATCAAAGCTTCTGACCCTATCGAGTGATCCTCCATAAAGGGAAGTCGGGGTACCCGACAAAACTGGGTTTATGCAATGCATCATGAAAAATGTGATCGGGTCGGTTTGCCTGCTGAAGAGGATGTGACCATACCGCCGCACCGCGTATATAGGATAGTGTGGAGAATTTAGTGGAACGGTAAGTGGGAAGTACTCCAATGTAATTACGGTCAAGTGTGGTGTGATGCGAGTTCGATAGCGACTAGCAACTATGTCGAGATAGAGGGGGAGATGGTTGCACAAGGAGGATGGTGTTAATGGTATAAAACGATCTCAGACAAGTTCAATTAATTTACAGAAATCGTTTCACCCCGTAAGTAATATAAAATGATAAAATCATGATTATTAACAGAATTTATTGTGTAACAAACGGATGACACTGACGAAAGATGATATAAAGGATCAATACGACTATAAAAAGAAACAGTGAGAGATAAATGTAGTTATGTTACTTAATTCGGAAATGATCCCTGAGAATATCTTTTCCAAAGGTTTTCGATTCTTCTTTTCTCGTATTTTTTTCCTCTCTTTGAATGAAAAATTTTGACGTACTGACTTACTAGCAGAGAGATAGATTTCTGTAGTTTCTTACAAACAACGATTGCTGAATAGATGACACCGCACATCAACATGGTAGAGCTTGAAGTGGTAAACAAGAGAATAAATGCAGCAGTGGCATAATGATTAAAGGACATCAAGATTATAACTGACTCTGCCACCTGTTCCGGTGGTTGACAAATGCTAAAAGTGGCAATGAATCAGTTAAATCCAGCGGAATGAGCGAGCAGCTAGTAACGCAGCGAATCTTTACAATTAAGCAGGCGTTCGAAGCGGAGCCTCGACTAGGTTAAATAGAAACTGGTCAGTTCAGACGAGAACCAAGTAGATCGCCTAACTTGCGTGTTCAGTGACTGGCTGACAGCGGCAAAGGAGCCCTCGAATGTCACACCAGTAACAATGGAAGAGAAGCGAGAGCCGATAGATTGTTTGGAAACACTGGTGGTTAATTACATACTACACGGCTGATGGTAAACCGATTTTGTAGTCGATCGATCATAGCTAGTCATGTTTTCATGTCACATAAGTTGGAAAAGGTTAATTCAGGTATTATGCTGATGAGTATGTAAGCAAAAAATCGAAAGCACGCAAACGTGCACTTTAAGCGTAACTATTAAGAGGTTTGCTTGATTGTGAATCAGGCAACTTCAACAATAAGGACAATTGTAAAGAATAAAGAAAAAAAATTTTGTCCGCAAATGCAACTACGTAAAACTTTGCAACTAGAATTACCCGTTCTGGAAATAAAATTAAAGAGGAAATGGTAAAACGATTATCTATATGAATTGACGACGAAACTGAACTCAATTTACCATTAAGCCAAAATATCGTAATGGAAAAAGTAAGAAGAAGTTTTAATTACTTTCAGGCTGAGGAAAGTGACATAAGTGAGACTTTCGTTGCTAGTAGAAGATCGTTTAATAGATTTGAACATCGAAATATTTTTCACAACATAAAGGTTACAGAAGGAGCAGCAAGTGGTGACAGAAAAGTGGTGGCTGAAATCCCAGCAATATTAAAAACAATAATTGAACGAGGAAAATATCTTCCAGAATTGAATTTTAATATTGATGAAAAATACCTATTTTGGGAAAGAATGCCACAATGAACATTTCTATTACGTGAAGAGAAACGAACATCAGAATTTAAAGCTGCAAAAGGTCGCTTAACACGTCTACTGGGTGGTAACACAAGAGAGATATCAAATTAAAACCACTACTAGTTTATCATTCCAAAAAAAACAATAGGGATGAACGATAATTTCTAAATCAACTTTACCTGTAATTTTGGAGTCTTATAAAAATCATGGATAGCAATGAAAAATTTGCAGGATTGGTTTACTGAACATTTCTGCCCGTCTGTTAAACGTTATTGCAAAACTTAAAAACTTAGAGCACTTCTATTAACTGATAATCTAACAAGCCACCCAACAAATTTATCCGACTTAACAACATGCATTACAGTAGAAGTGCTTTTCTTGCCGCCTAACATAACTACTTTAATCCAACCAATGGCCTATTTTAATCCAACCAATGAAGAAACTAATTAAAGATGGGGCGAAATAAAAATTTTAATTGACGAAACTTTGTTTGAAAATCATTTGTTGTGATATTAATAAAATTTTGGTGTTGAATTATGAACTTCGAATCTAATGATAATGAAAGTGGCTTTCCCAATTAATATAAATAAGTAATTATATATTATACTTAACATATTACTCCCTAATTATTTTTGGTTCCTATTTTCCAACTTACCCATATTATTGAAATGATTGTACTACGAACAATTAAAAAGAATATTCTATTCAAGAATCAAATCAAAGTACCTAAAGGAATGTCCTAATCTAAACGAAATACAAAATATAAAGACTTAAACAAGTTTTGATTATACAAGTCACATATACATATAAAGCATGGATACTTCAGGAACCGGGACTGCTGAACAAGTAGAAAGTTCACCATCCTTAAGTCAACGCAGATCATCCATTCGTGCTGCTCACATTGGATTTTGTCGAGCATGTATTTCACTGCTTCATATTTCTCTTTGAGAGTTGTATAGTGCGTAAGAGAGGTTGAGGCGATCTGGTTCCCGCTATGAAGGATATATTTGTATACATAAATATATATGGGCCAGGTATGCCGATGACTGTATCTCAAAATGTTGACCTGATAGAGAAAATTCAATCTAATATTCGGACTCAGAACACCAAAATTAGTCTAAATCGGCTGAAAAACCCCTGACAAATTTTTTGCTATTACCCAGTGATTATAATCAGTCGAATCACTTGTTATTAAAATCTCTAACCTCCTTGACAGTTACATATCCTTACTTTTAAATCGATATATTTAAACACGCGTCCTAAATTTAAGTCCCAACACTGATCATGGAAAATGAAATTTCAAAACATGTGCAAAAATCAATTTCAAACGTCTTGAAAACACTTATTTTTCAAAAGAAATACGTATAAAGCTACAAAATTGTTGTTAATTAAGCCTGAAGGTGATGGAAAATCTACTGAAATATATTGCGAAAATAAATTTTAATTTTTTGGATGTCATTCTTGATTATCAAAAAATTTTCAATTATTTTTAAAATTTCCTATCAATAATTATATTTATTTTATTATTTTTACAACTTATTTTTAACTCCGCTAAAGGACCATGAAAAACAAAATCTTTCTAAAACCATGTTTTGTTCTGACAAAAGATTATCGCAATTAATACTTTAGTTGAAAATTATTAGAATAAAAGTTATTTAGTGTTATCTAAACTTTAAAACGTTTTGCTGACACAAGTTTAAGTTTGAAAATGAATTTATTAAGTTAATCATCGTTACTCAATGGCAAAGCTATTGTTGCACAGTTTTTGCAGAAACTTGGTATTTTGTACAACCTGCATATGGGCAGCAATATTCACGCTGACTTTGCAACTTAATGACCATCACAATCACTGGCGTTGTAAGAAAGGTGAATGCCGGGAAGATGTACAAGTTCGACGAGGAACATGGCTAATTGCGTTTCAGACAAATTGTACTGTTCATTTATTGTTTGTCAAAGTAGGTGACAAGTATTAATTTCTGCGAAAATAAACTAGATATTGACAAAATCAGTGTCATTGACTGGAACATGTATCTCCGTGAGGTCAGTGCAAATAAATTACTAGTTACTACCTTATAATTGGTTTACCAAACACAACAGTAGAAATAAATGAGAGTTAATTGTCCAGTAGAGATACTGGTGATTGCCTTATGTTTACAGTCCTAGATCAAATTGAAGTTCTTTTGATGCCAACAAGAACCCAGTCTATTGCACTAGGGAGTAACAACGTATCGGAATAGTGGAAGGCGTACACTGGAATTGCTGCGATATCAGCTCAAGGTTGCACACACAGCTTTTTAACCATTCCTAACAATTTTTAAACCTTGTTAGCTGTACCTACACACAAACAACTGAGAGAACGTGAGTGGCGGCAAAGACAAAGAATAAAGAACAAAATTGAACTTTAGACATGTGATTGACTCCTAAATGTGCGAGTTTATGACACAAATGTGTTCAAAACAACAATTCCGACTTGTTCAACACTATTTTTAAAGACATTGTGGTTTTCAGGCAACCTGCATGACCATTTGACGAAATTCATTTTTTCTCTGTTTGTAACTGTAATTTAGAAAATAAATATAATAATTATCTGTGTTATTGTAATTGTCCTTTGTTTATTTTTACATGAAATTTTCGGGTGTAAGATAACATAGAAGTAGCGAATAAAACATAACAAAATGTCGTAACCGAAGAACATACGAAACCTTTTCGTTTTTCAAAAAGCAAACAACATTCCAAGTAGAATGTATAGATAAAATTAAACGTAAAATATATCACAATCAGTGATATCTTATTTTAAATATACCTCAACTAAACATTTCAAACAAGCTTTTACTTTCCAAATTTGTTCAGAAGAGAATAATTTTCCTAGTGAAATGTTTTTAACGATATCGAAATCAGAAAAAAATCAAATTCAAGAAAATCATTTATTCGAAAGAACTATGAAGTAAATCGTTGAAGTGAGACTGATTTTTTTTAATAATCATTTGATTATTTTGTGAAAAGTTTAAAAAAGAGGAAATCGATTCTGAAACGCGTTCCGAACATTCGATTTCCTGACGTAATACATCTTGCAAAGTTCCCATATTCCAAATCTCCTCAAGGTATAAACGAGACATTCTTTCCGAGAATTTCAAAAGGCTTTCACAGACTATGGTGTGGTATTTATACCTTAACTCGAGACTGTGTTCCGGTAAATGAAAAATGATTCTGTTACATTCGGAAAATCTTAGAAAACACTTCCTAATATAATTGATTTGACAAATCGAATGTTGGTAATAGAGTTCGGATAGATTCAAACCATTTAATTTATCTTTCATGAGGTTGAAGATTTGAAAATTTAAATTTTTAACAATTATAAGCTTGTTCTCAACATCATAAAGTAAAGGACAAAAACTTCTCATTTCTTCATTTTTCTTAACAATTTCATTGAAAAAAATAATAATTTGTTTAACGTTTTTATACAATTGCTTCTTAAATCTCTTTTTCATATCCTTTATGTCATATGATGCTTCAGGTAACGAAAAAAAAGTTTCCAAGTTTGTTTTTGTTTCCGAATTTTTCGAAATACCAACAGGAAGTCTTGTGAATAACTGAAAATTAATAAGATTTGGAGGGAAAGTGATCAAAATGGATTTAATATATTGAATATAATCGTCGACCAAAACCACTTTCATGGAGATAACTGGAATATTGCTCACATGTGTCACTTTCCAATTGAACTGATCTTCAAGACTTTCATCAGAGCTGATAAATTCTTTAATTTTTTTATTAATAAATTTAATTATTTCTGAAATTTCAATTAAATATTTATTGATTTCACTTATTTTCATAATTAAATTTATCATGGAAATCGAGGTTCGACAATTGAATTGATAATTATTGGAAATCCCCATTACTAAATCCATTTGATGCAATACACAAGAATTGTTTTTTCCCACTTGATCCTCAAGATTTTTATTTATTTCGAAAGAATAATTTTTACATCCTTCATTATAAGTAAACCATTTTTCTAAATTATCCATTTTTGATTCCTCGTTATGAAGAAACTCTAAAGGGTTTTCCAAATAACAACGAACAAAAGATTTCATTTGATGCAGAATATCATTAAATTCATTTAATAAACCTTTATTAAAAAATTCCACGTTCTTTTGAATGGTTTCATTTATTGTCTGATTGAAAATTTTCGTCATGAATTCTTTAGTATTAATTACCTCCATTTCAGAGTTTGATTGTCGGAAAATGATAAATTCTTCGATTTCTAAACGATCCAAAGGGCAAAGATTTTTGTCCATCAATACCTTTTGCATGCACTCCAAACAAAATAGATGATTACAACATTTAAGTTGGACCATATCTTTTTGATGAAGACCTTCCATACAAATTAAACAATCTTGATCCATTTCGGGGGCCATAAAATTGAATTTTCAAACAAATAATTCCTAGAAACTATCAAGGTACAAAAGTCTTTTTTAATAAAATAATTTTTTATAATTAATATATTCAAATTCTTTATCCTCAAAAAAATGATACAATTTTTTGTAAATTTTAGTTTTAATTTTTGAATATATGTTCAGTTTATAATTTATAAGACCCGTTGACCGTGATAAAAGTTTAAGATCATTATTCCTGAAAAATCAAGATAGCTGTTTTAATACTTACATTTCTACGTCATCTTCCAAGTTTTAAAGCTACTATAACTTAAATGTTTAAATTATTAACTGGTTTATAAAATGATAAATATTTTTTCTTTAAAAATGACTTAAATTCTTAAAAATGATATGAAATATTATGAAACATTTTTAGCCTATATTAAACAAATAATAATACTAAATAATAATTATTCTATTTTTTATATTAAGGGTAACTCATAATCGTATTATGAACTATCATCAAAAATTTGTAATAATGATACCATTAGAATTAGTATAGTATTAAAATAGTATCTCTAAAATGTTATTGATAAAATGAGTGGTGAGACTATTACGTCTAATGACACTCTTATGAGTAATCCATTATTAACACAAATAATCAAAAAAGATTTCTAATGTGATAAAAGTTGATAATATTAATTCAAAATATTACTTAATTTACTTTTCTAAAATTAAAAGTATTATTTTATTAATTATGAAAGAGACCCAAATCCATTTGTAGCCATTAAAGATGTATTATTTTGAAACAATTTTTATCTTAAGAATTGGATTACTCAAGCTCAAAGCTCAAAAACATTTTACTTTCAAGTTATAAGTTATATGTATTTTTAGCTTTTTGTTAAAACTAACCCTTTCAACATCCTTTTAATAGAAATTGACTACCATAACTTTTAAAATAATCAGCTGATTAATATGTGTATATATCAGATGCTCCCCAAAAAGAATTTAAAAATAAAGTTACTGATTTTAAATTATCACCAAGATTGAATAATGCAAAAACAAAATATTCCATTAAAATATAAACCAGCCCATTTAAATTTTCCAAAACGCCAGACATTGTATTTATTTGTTGTGTGAAGAAAAATGTTAAAAGAATACTTTTCGGCATGAAAACAAATAATTTTTATATTATTACCTTGCTTGACATAGGCTTCAAATGGACAAAAAACCATTTTATTGGGTTTTTAAAATAATTTAAAATGTTAAAATAATCTTCATATTCTAAAATATAAAAGCTAGAGTTTATTGACCTTTCATAAGGTTCTTCATATTTTTAGTTTGTCTAATTTTAGTGGGAAATGTATTCGATATTTTGAAAAAGTGAATATTTTATGTGTTAAAATTGTGTCTTGGGCACTTTATATTTATTAATTTTGATACTTATTCTCAAAAATCACCATAGAAAAAACTTTTTAAAAGCATAATTTGTTCTGACAAAAGATTATTGTGACTTTCACTTCACTTCGAATTTTTATTCTTTCCTATATTTATTATGGTACATAAAATAATTATATAAAGTGAAATTTTGATTAATAGATATTAAAATGATTTTAAAAAATAGTATAAAATATTTCAATTGTAATTTTATTGATTGATTTAATATTTTTTATCGATAATATCAAAATGATTAATATTTTTAAACTAGTAAATAACCCGTCATGTATGACGGGTATAATTATATAGAATAAATTTTCAAAAGACTATGACAAATTTTTTTTATTTATTTGTTTTAAGATTAGGGTCTTAAGATTATAGTGTTTTAAGATTATCAGATCTAATATATAATCAGATAAGATTAAATTTTAGACTAAATAAAAATATTAAATGTAACATATCATTTGACCACAATAAAAATCTGTTACCATCCTGATAGGTTAAACATGTCCTATCTCCTTAAATTAAAAGCAAACTCCTATTAACATATTTATATGTTATTTGTCATAAATTTTTATTTAAGTTATTTGCACTTAAAATTTCTTAAAATTCATTTTTTTCCATATGAATTATTAATTTAATTATCTACTTACAATTGTAAGTAAATAATATGAGTGTTCTTGACAGAATCAGTCAGTCACAGATCAAGACAAATATATATATTATTTAATTTTTATAAAATTAAAGTATATACACATATATGAAAATGTATTTATAGAATTAAAATTTACATATTTTTTAAATATTTTCATTTTTTCTCATTAAATATAAATTAATATGAAAAACATTTGCTAATAATTTTTTGAAGAATTTCCTAAAATATATACAAATTTTCAATGAATTATGAATAGTTTTTTTAATTATAATAAAAAAAAGTTTTTATGTTGACAATATCAAATCACGAAATCATTGTAAATGATACTCAAATTTATTTAAAAACAAAGCTACCAATTTAATTACTTTATTTTGAAGCACATTCTTTAAAAACGGGGTTCCATTTTAAATTTTGTGCTAAGGTTTTCAAATGTAATAAATTTATTTCACTCAAATTATGAATCTTATTTTCCGAAGCACTAGACATCTTGAAAAGTAAAGACTAATTCTAGGGGTATTGTTAAAAAATTCTTTAAATTGCTTGAATTTTAGAAATAAAACATTAAATTTTAAAATACCATATTTTCATGTATATAACACGCGGGTCATGTGTGATTTTATCTACACTGCACGCCACTCACCGGGTATAAAAGTAGACGGCGTATCCTAAAAATAACATACGCGAGAACAACTAACATTATACAATGGATAATCAACGGGTAATGTGTGATTTTACACACCCCAAATGCCCCTGGCGAAAAAAAATTATGCAGGTTATATGCGTGAAAATACGGTGTATATTTATTGAATTAAAAGTATATATTTTAAAATATCAATTGTTTTAAAACATTTACTCTTTCAAAACTAATCTAAATTGTAAAACTTATGACATTTGTTTGTCATTAATTAATTGTCATGGGACTCCAAATTTGATTTTTTTGAAATCCAAAAATAAAATTATTTTACTAAAATGAATAAAAGAACTTCACAGTGTAATTTTTCTAATATTTAACTTTTATAAGATTATTATGTCAAAATTATTCTTAAAATATTTTTCTACGACAATTATAAAATATAATTTCCATTGTACGAGATTTTAATAACATTTTCATGATCAGAATCTCCACGGGAGAGAGATTTATATTATTAATTTAAGTTAATTAAGTATATTATTGTATTTTACTTTTTTATCTTTTATATTAATTATATCTGTAAAGGACTTTTTAATGATAAAATATCTGAAAAGAAATAAATTCCTTTCTATACTCTTTGATAATAAATATTAAAGAATATTTTAGTATGATATACCGTATTTTCAAGCATATAAACCGTGGGTCATGGTGATTTTATCTACATCGCACGACACTTTCAGTGTATACAAGTACAATCTTTTATATAACCAATTATTGGGTGTACAACTAATTAATTTCGTATTTTTTTTGTTAAAAAAACCATTTATTTAAGTATTAAAGTGAAAAAATACGAAATTAATTAGTTGTACACCTAATATAAAAGATTGCTTGGTTAATACAAATGTTTCTTTGATCAAATTTAACAAAATTAGATAACAGATCTAATAGAAAAATGTTTATAGTTCTTTTAAAGATTTGTCTATTGAAATGCTGATCTTGTAGTTTGAAGGTTGGATGGTTATCTTTTTTGTTTAGTATGTTTAGAAGAATTTTCATGAAATAATATGCTCAGAATAATAGTCGGTTTAATAATATTGTCCATTGACGAATATTAGAAGATAGATTAGTTCAAAAATACCTTCGAGTACAAAAGAAAATATCAACAACAACGACCAATGGCTTCAGCCTGAAATTGGTAAGTAGTTTATTTCAGTTAATTATTTCTTTTTCGTTTAATCGATAAATTTAATTATTTAATTTTTTTAATATCCCATAGCAAGCTTTTTTGCTATGCGATTATTATAAATACAAATACTGGACTTATTATAAATAAAATACCGGACGATTCATCACACTTCAAATAAAATTTTATAATGATGAAAATCTCTGGGCAATCCTGGCTCGACATGTTTATACCAATCACAGGTAGTATTCACCGGTTTTAGATCTCAGAGGCGATTTCGAAGGCTTATGATGAAATAGGACAAAATATGCTCCAAAACCTTGAAAGTATGCCCAATAGAATTTTTCAATGGATTCATCATCATAGTGGGCCAGTGAATTACTAAAAAATTGATTTTCTTTTCTATTCTTTTTATCACTTGATTTTAATAAAAAAATGTGAAAGTAAACGTATATTTCTTTCCAGGTGAAAAACTGTGTTTTTGACGAATTTCTTACTTTTTCCAAAGAGCTCGTATTTTAGTTAAAAAGTGTTAAGGAAATTGATAAACTAATGATTGTTGATCAACCAAACAGAGCAAAATAATTGTACAATGAGTGTAAACTTCCTTGGATAAAGAAATGTATGCGAACGTATCTTTATTTCCTGTTTCATATGTTATATATTACGCTATATATATTAAATTATAAACATAATAAGTGACTTTAAAGTGATTAAAAACATTTTCCCAATAAATTTTTGGATTTAAATGAATTTATTTTATAATTCTTTAAAATTAAATATAAATATACTGAAATTGATAAATTCAATATACGCTAACCGA
>MQRK01148817.1:0-11776 GCA_001938485.1 Girardia tigrina | reverse complement strand
ACACTACATAATTACTCAATATTATGACATCATTGCCTAACCATTGACCTACTTTTTGCATTGTGCACAATCCGTTTTCTGAAATCCGCATTTCATACTTGTACACCTAATATTTGGTATCAAAGTAATATTAACATTTAATTCTAAATACAGTCACCGTCGTGAGACAGTACGAGAGGAACCACAGATACGACTCACTGGTAAATGTGCTTGATCGAAAGGTCAGTGGCATGAAGCTACCCTCCGAGAGATTAAGACTGAACGCCTCTAAGTCTGAATCTTGCCTAGAAGTAATGATAATTAAGTGCCATCCTCGTAAAGAGGCAATTTTATTATCTATTAAGGCAACTTAATGGATGTGGCTAGTCTAACCATTCTATGAAAATAGTTTGGATGTTTGAATCATATTATATGATTTACGTGTTGGCATTAAATCGTTTGTAGACGACTTACTTTACGGTCAGAGAAGTGTACGAATTCGAGCGGTTTAAACTGCGAGTTTTTGAACTTCAGCCCCATAAGATGCGATGATTAATTATTGTTATTTAATAAAAAATTAAGTGATAATTAAATTAAAAGTTTAATTAATCATTTGATAATATTTAAGTGCTTTCCCGAAATCTGATAATCATTCACCGAGGACAACAAAGAATTTCCCTCTCACAAATCGTCAAAAAATTGTCTCAACCGCGATTCTGCGATATTTCAGTGCGGCATTTGCGTCAAACGGAGTCGGAATGCATCGTTTAGCTTTCTTGTTTTGTGATAACTCAAACTTCTTCTTTTACACTCTTCCGTTCTGAGTTATTAGTGAAATTTATACTGATATAATTATATCCGAGTATTATCAATTCGTGTTTATTTTTTGTGTTTATTTTACAAGAAGTGAGCTCAGATATTTCAACAGCATCAATGTGATAAATTTTGAGCTCATTCTTTTGCGATTGTTACACTATAATACCTGTATACCATGACTTTAACATACCAATGAGCATAAACGTCTTTAAATAAATAAATAAAGAACAAATATTAATCTTATAAGTTTTAACATTCATTATTATTTAAATTTTTTATTAATATTTACAACTTTTTAAAACATTATCTTATTTATTATAATAAATAAAAGTTATCAGGTCAATACAAGTTTCATACAATCCTTCTAAATTGTTTATTGTGTCTGACAGCCTTTATTTATATTTATTTTATAATATAATTAATTAAATAAAAAACTTTTTTCAACAACATTGTTTATTTTTTCTATTCAAAAATCTGTCTTTTGTTTTGTCACCACTCTCTGAGCAATAAAAAATGGATAAATTGTCTTACAATAAAAAGGAACCTGCTTCCTTCTATTTCGATGCATATTTCTCATGACGTTAATTATTTTAGTGGGGTAACACTGATTTATTACATCAAAAAATATGTTTTATAACTCATTTAGCGCATAGAACCTTTGGTAAATAATGCATGTTGTAAGGCTGGCAGTATTTATTTGGAGATGTTTTGTTTGTAGGATACAAAAAACACATTAATTTTTAAAAAGGTCACCCTCTTTATTCTTCATCTACAACATATCCTGTTGGATGACAATTCTTTTATGTACTTGTTAATTGTGCGTTATGAGCAATTTGTTCTTTTCTTTTTTTAGTTTAAATAATCTAAAAGAAACAACAAAATGTTTCCAGCTGTTTTCTTAAATGTTCTATTTACTATATTACTTTGACCAAACTATGTTTCGTCAATAGTGACAATTTTTCATATTAACTATTTAATTAAAGTAATTTATTTGCAATTTCAGGGTGTATAACTCTGTACAATATGTCTGATGATTGGAATATGTTGCATGATATAAGCCCACTTTTTAATAATGATTTCAAATCTGGTGCTGATATTTAGGTATCAGATCTAATTAAAAACAATGGTATGCGACTCTGTTTAAAAAAACACCATATATTTAAAGTTAGTCCTATTATATTTAAATCTTAAGTCAAAAAGAAATATCTTATCTTTGATTTTCGTCTTGAAGTTGAAGGTAGCGAGCTGTTCTGAATGATCCAACAGTAGTCAGCCATCATTTTTGAGTTCCAGTAGCCTTGATAGCGCATCTCGATTTTACGAAGATCCTGTTGGAATTTCTCACCCTTTTCTTCCCTTAGATCTCCAAGATTGGCGGGAAAATAGTCCACGTGGTTATGGAGAAAGTGTAACTTAACGCTTATGTTACATTCAACCCTTTGAAAGTATCTAATTAGTCGTTCGACGTGTTGAGGATAGTCAGAACCTTTTAATTTCCAAAAAATACTTGAACAATTAAGCAAACTCATACAGGCCCTTTTTCTCAATCTCTGTCATAATGTTTCTAAAACATGAGTCCTGTTTTATCGATCTAATCTGTGGCTCATTACAAATGCCTGTTTTTATCTATTCAGCACTCAGTTTGGAAACTTTTTTGATAGACAAAGGAAACAATTTCCATTTTTGTCAAGGCCTTTTACAAATTGTTTTATAAGACCTAGTTTTATATGTAACGCAGACAAAATTGTACGATCCATTGATACTAAAGGTGGGTTCATCTGTTCTGTTGTCCTGGGACTTGAACTTCTGGACTAGACCAATCTTTTTTTAATCCACTGTTGATTTTTAGCTCTATTATTCCACAAGCAAAGAAAATAAGGATGCTTTGTGTATCTATCTTGTTGGCCTAAAAGAAAGTTTATCATTTTTAAATCAACACATATGTAACAATTGAGTTCCACATATTTAATTTTGTCCAAAACCAAAGCAACAGTTGTATATTCTATTTTTATTTTTGCAGAATGTACAATAAGCAACGACCCTAATTTATTTCTCTTGTGTAATAGAAGATTTTGTTCTCCAGTGCAGTAATAATAAATTTTAGTTGCCTTTGTTGCTAGGTTTCATTCATAAAATGTTTTTTGTGTATTCAAGCTACAATCAAAACCATTATCACTACTGTTATTTTCATCCTCAAAATGCACAGGCTCCACCTGTGGTGCATCAATTTAGAGTTCTGGTGGTACATTATGACTCAAAACTTGTCCATAAGTTGACCGTATCCAAGGATATTCAAAATTTGCTCGATTTTTCGGTATAGGCCAGATATGTTCACCAACCAAAAATAACAGTCGCCGAAGTGATTCACGGGTTCATTCCTGATTATAGCTGTTTCGTACCTAAATTTATTCATTTTCTTATTTATCTACAAACGTAGAAACTCAATGCACGTTTCGTATAGATTTTTTGAAACTTAAGGTTTATGTTTCATTTCCAGATAGTGGCCGAAATAATCCTTGTAAAGTTTTTTTACAAACGCTGCCACGTTTAAACGATATTCTTTAAACATATATTCCGCACAAATGATACAAAAATGATTCAGATTATTTAGACAAACTCGTCTTGACGATGCCATATCAAATCATACTAAGAAAACTGTAAAAAAAGTAATTATCAGCAAATCAACACTAAAAACACTAAATTTCTAGTGAACGATAGAGTACATAAACAAAAGCTGTTACAAAACAAATTGATTAACTTTATTCTTCCAAAAGTATCATTGGTTTTGTGTGCAGAAATCTTTTACAAGTTTCTCAGAATTCGACTGAAGACCAAGCTTAGCATCGAAAAGGCCTCTGACGCAAACTACTCATTGCAAACTAACTCTTCAGATAAGAACTTTGGGAAGTAAATTGTAACATGAGATCAAAAATTATTCTTCTTCAGCAACTCATCGATCAAAAAGAGGTGGCTGAAACCTAGTCAACTCACTTAACATGTGGTTTCAGATGAATACATCGAAAAGAAGATAATATTGTGCTTGTAAGGGAATTCTGAAGATCCTCTGAACTTTAAGGTAGTTCCGGAAATTTGGGCAATAAGAGCTAACATCTATGTTGAACAACCGGAAATCGTTCATGGTTCTCCGTCAGCCAAGTACTTGCACTGTTAAATTGCAAAAAAAGTCCTTTTCCAAACCTGAAAGCGATCCATTCCATACTGCGTGACGGTTCAGTTGACAGGTATTTAAGTCCTGTCGATCCCTGCTTACTTTTATAAATCTGACCTTCACCTTCTGGTTTTCGACTCTTTCTCTCGTTTGCCTATTTTTTTTACTTTCGGTTGCAAGGCAACGACAAATGAGAAACAAAGATGATTGAAATAAAATTATACCAAAAATAGGAAATTCAGATTACAAAGTTTTTAAAAATTTTAAAATATAAAACTGAATTATATAGAACTCCGGATTAGTGAGCATACCAAATTGAGTAGATCAAGTAAGGTTTTTGATCTTTGGATTCATGGTAAAAATGGAACTTATGCTTTTTTCAGTTTTCTGTTCTGCAGAAACACTTTGATTGGCATTACGAGCGGCAGTTCTGTGAATCATAATTGATAAGTCAAAACAATCCATTAATCAGCATTTTAAATGCTCGATTTAAGTAAATAAATAAAATATGCTTTAAATATCAAATAATACTTCAATAAAATATAATTTAAAATTTATTTATTTATTTAAAATAATTTGGTTTTAATTAAAAATTATCGATATAATCGCAGAATCTGTCGAGCAGAGAGTTTTCAAGGATTGGAAGGAATTAATTTTCATAGAATAATCATTCCCTAAAATAATTCATGTTTCCCAGAATTTGTTGTCATCAGAGCTTGCTTGAATCGCTAGGATAAATGGATGCAGTCGCTAATATGCTGTCCGTCTCATTTTAACACACACGTGTCATACAATTAATCAATAATATTATTTACTTTTAACAATTTTTATTAGGTAATTATTATAAAATTAATTCTCTTGTTTTGTTTACTTTTCACTAATTTAATTTTTGAAATAAAAAATTATATTTAATGTTAATTGTGGGTTTTATTTTCATTTTTTGTTTATTCATTTTGCCAGTTGTTTTCCGTTTGATTTTTGTTTTAATGGGGAGAAATATTATAAAATTTTGTATAATTATTTTAATTTGTTGATTTTTTTTGTTAATTTATCGAATTTAATAATGGTAAATAAACTAATGTTTTGATTTATCTTTGAAAATCCTTTTTTAAGTCACAAAGATGTTAAAATATAATGTAAAATAAATTTTGATATTCAATAATGATATTTATTATTATTTATTATTATTATTAGTATTATTGTTAACTCTAATAGAATTCCCAATACTGTTATTGGTATCACAAATCGAATTGCCACTACGACAATTCTCCACAAAACTTTCGTACTTTGACATCGTTTTTGATGGCTAACTTTAAGTTCAGTTTCAAAACATCTATTTATTCGAATAACATTAAATTACAATTCCTTACTATATTATTTTAAAATTATTTTCAAAAATATTTTAATTTAGTTTAAATTAATTTTTGTGATTAAATATATCCTTACGTTACAATCCACAATTAAAATGTTTATTGATTTAAATATATTAATTTAATTTTTACATTTCGAAATTGTAAGAATAATCCGACGGTTCAAAATATTCGAAATACCAATCTTCAATCTTGGTGGGAGAAACACAACCATAAAAATACCATACCGAACACAACATACAATAAACACCATTCGAAAATATTCATCATAATTATTATTAAATTATTATTATAATAGAGACTGTCAATGAAAAATTGATTATATATAATGTTACAAAATATGAATCGGAAATATTTTTGTAGAAACATTATTTTCAGTGTAATATAAATGAGCATTATTTATTTTAATTGAATAAGTAAATTAAATAAAATAATATAAACAAACATTTGCCTAATAGCAATCATTGTTGACAGTATATTTTTTCATTTTTTTTGAAAAACGAAATATTTTTTAACCTTTATTCAGCCTAAATGGAAAAGAAGAATAATGAAGAACAACAATTAATTTAGTTTTCAGAAGGCAATGGAATCATTAAGCTGTTCAAAGATTGTTCTTATAAACAAATTTATTGGGACAATGCACAAATGTTTGAAAATTTAGAAAAAAATCTTTTATTCACAATGTAAATGTGAACACAAAATACTATCATAACACAACTGTGAAACATTAAAAATATTTAGACCTATTTCCATGATATTTAGTCACACCTTTAATATTTTTGGCACCGAAAGGTTTTGCTGAGATTCCGTATCACTTTTTTACTCCAGATATGTTGGATCTCACTTTTCTCTTAACAATTTGCCTAACGTTTTCAATGAGATTCATTTCAGGAGAGTTTTCAGTTTATATTAAGGATAAAACAGTCCTTCGCAAATTTGCAGGTTTAAACAGGAGTGGAACCTTGTTGATATACCTTACATTCGTTAAGAGTCATAATTGTTTGCAATTTGCGGTTATATGATGTCAAGATAAACTGTATGACAGTATTTCATCTTCGTACAAACATCTTCCTTCTTATGTCAAATACCTCAAACATTTCATCACTTTTTAGAAATGTTTAACAGTTTGGATTATAAAATTGTGATTTTGCCTTTGCTATTTAGGCAAAACGCAGATTTCATGCAGAAACGAACTTCACCTGTTCAAAGTTGATATTGTTAACAAAACCAAGTTTTTTAAGTGACAAGACATGATTTATCAAAGACGTATTGTTTTTGAATTTACCCAATATGATATTTCATTATTTATTTCCATTGTGAATAAGTGGATGTTTGGTGGTAGTTCGTTTTAATTAAGTAATTCTTTGGATTTCTTTTGTAATTCTGGATCACCCAAGGGATTTCCAGCTCCAGATATTCCAATCAATATGAACAGTTTGACAATATTTTTAACTGAATCCTCAGAAGATCCAAATATTTCCTATTTTTTCGCTGCGAAAAACCACTTTTGAACTAAATAACAATAGCACATAATGCTATTTAAATTAGCTTATTTATATGCTTTCTGGGAAACATTTTTGTAAAAAAATAATAATTTTCATGGAAGAACGTTAATCAATGCTAACTGACTTCAGGAGATTATTTCTAAAGTAAAAATGACATGATTTTTTATAGAATATAAAAGAGAATATCAATCCACTTTTCAAATTCACTTTGTGATTAAAATTTCTTTAGTGTTTATTTCTCGGTTTGGCTTGCAAGGTGAGCTTCGACACTTTTACTAGTCTTAATTTCATCAGAAATGCGTCCTTTCAACTTCATTTCAATTTTTGGGTTTGGTTTTGGTCAGAAATTGAAGAACAATCAACGATGTATAACACGGTGCGTTATCACACAAGTCGAAAGTATCACAATATTCTGATTGAATTCGACTAATTATTCCTATTGCCGGTTGTAAAACTTTAAATTTTAACTATTTTTGTCGAACTCCCTCTGTATGAGTCTTTTCCTATCGAAGCTAACAGTAACCGTTGTCATTATTTTTGAAGAAATGTTTTAATATTTTTAAGCTCTAACAGATGATTTCTACTTTTCTTCTGCCATTTAAAAAAAAGACCGCGACAAAACTACAGGAATTTGATTTTAAACTTCTGCATCACTCACCAGATTGAGCACCTTCTGATTATCATTTTTTCATTAATTTCAAAAAGGTTTTTATCGTCTCATATCTTCTAATTAATTGCAATAGATATCTGCTGTAATCAACAAACCAAATTTTATGAAGTCATAATGGATTACACCTGCGGCAGACCACCAAACACTCACCATCAGCTTATTTTGATGAATGTTGTGCTTTGGACTGTTTTTTGGTTCTTCATTCGTGTTATCGATCATCATATCGGATCGAATTGCCATCACAAGTGACGATACGATTAAAAAGATTCCATTTATAACAAGAAAGTATCATCAAGCAAGCATCCAAACACTCTTGTTCTGCTTTTCATTCAACTTATATGCAATCAACTTACTCAATTGTTTTTTACTAATTTTAGCCAAGTGTTTCAATCTTGTTTGCTTTGTAACAGCAAACATTAGAGATAAATCATGAGCACATTGTGATGGATTTGACTACACAGTTACCTTCAGTTTGTCATTCCAGGGCGACCCGAAACTCGTTATTAAGGTTAAAATTACCTTTCACAGATTTTCTGAACTAGTTTAAGATTGTCAGCTGCGTAATTGTATTCAAATACACTATTGATGTTTCGCATGGTTTATGATGCTGAGTTTTCTCCTAGCAACTAGTACTTCTTAATAATTTGAATTTCTGCCTTTTCTATTTTTAATATAATAATTATTAAAAAAAAGTTATGAATAATTTTAATTTATTTTGATTGATATGTTCAATAGCCAAGAAATGTTACAATCAAAACAAAATGTTAAGTCACTGTCAAATTATAACTATTTGAATTTATTGTAATCATGCCCACAAATTTCATATTTGACAACATAATATATCGACTCGATTTTTGCAAAGGAAGATGCAGAAATTCGAAACGATTCGCATGTGAGTTGATATTGAAAATTTTTTTGATCAACATTTTGGATCGACTTAAAATTTGGAGAAACGTTTGAGTCAAAATTAAACTTCGTCTCCCTTTTCAGAGTGGAAAGATAGGGTTCGTTAATCTTCACTGTTTTAATTATTATTCTAAAATATATTTTATGATGTAAAAATAGCGCTTTTACTTTCTTATTTTAATGCTTTAAATTATCTTAAAATAATGTAAATAAATATAAGAAATTCTCTAGTTAAAGAAATGAAATATTTCTTGGATATTTTTTTTATATTTCTAGTTATTTACTTTTAAAATCGAATTAAAAGAAAATATTTCGAATTACTAATTTTTTAATAAAATTTTAATAATATTCCGATATTATTTTTGATTACACAAAAAAGGCTTAACATTTCTTTTAAATTTTATGCGAAACTTCAAATAATAAATTAGGTTTTTTCCTTAGAAACAATTTTTAACAATATATTTAACGAACGTTTTACCAATTCTTTGTTTGAGAATAAATATTTGTGATAGATTCGGAAATTTTTATACAAACATAATCAAGAAATAATATTTATAAAAACATTTGTAAAATAAAATAAATAAAATAAATAAAATATTGCATATTAATCAATAAATTATTGCTTTTTTAAATGGTAATAAATTTGTAAAGAAATGAATCAATTAAAAGTTGTTAGTTACGTCTATCTTCTTTGTCATAATAAATCAAAAATATTATTTATAAGAACAGCAAAAATAAATTTATATTCTTCTTTTTATTCTGTTCTTTTCCTATTTTAATAATTTTAACAATGTGTAATAATTTTCATAATTTATTCAAATGTATCATAGCAATTGTTAGGAATTAAGAAATGTTACGAAAATTTTTGAAACAAGGTTAAATGAAATATATACAAATTAAAACAGAATTTTTAAATGTGTAATGATTTTTGAAAAATTAATAAAATGAAACGAAACGATTAAATATTTTAAAATATTATCGTTATTTAAAATTGATAAAATTTATTAAAAACAAAATTTATAAATTTAAAATAATATAAATATAAATTTAAAATAATATTATTAATTCATTTATACAGATTTAAGGTTTATAAAACGAATTGTTTCTCAAAAAATAAGTTTGTTTAAATATTGGGTACATACCGTTTTGGTACCGCCGTTTTGGTACCACTTTTTGGTCCTTGGTAAATTTATTTATAAAATTTGTAAGTGTGATCTGTTATGCCTAATTATTATAATTGCCGATTTCTTGAATTAGGTAATTTTCGCCGAATAAAAGAAATTTTAATTCATTTATGAAAAAATATGTATTTATTAAGAAAAATTCTCAATTTAATATAAAAAAATCATTTTAATGTGACAAATTATCAATTTAATATGAAAATTATGTATTTAATATGAAAAAATAAGTATTTAATATAAAAATTATCAATTTTAAATGAAAAAATATAAATTAAATTTGAAAAAATCTTAGTTTACTATGCCAAATAGACTCCAAATGTAAAATTTTTATTTATAGTTATTTTAAATTCTTCCTTGACGGTAAGCTGAAATTGTTAAAATCTTGTTTTAATATTAAATTAATTATTCTTCATATTCAATTGATTTTTTTCATATTCAATTGATATTTTTTCATACTAAATACATATTTTTTAATTCACAAATTCGGCAATTATACAAATTTGGCATAACAGATCAAATTGAGCAACAAATATTATAAATAAATTTACAAAGGACCAAAACGTCGGTACCAAAATGGCCTGTTCCCTTAAAATTAGTTTAAAACATAGTTTTGTATTGAAAATAAAATTTGAATGTCGAAATGACTTTTAATCATAATGCCAATGATGCTCTAAAAACATATAACAGCCCTTAAATTTATCTTACATAAAATTATTTTACAAATTCTATTTATTCAATGTTTAATTTTTAAACTTTAATCATTTGCAAATTTAATAATTTTAAAATTATTTAATTTCACCATTCATATTAACTTAATTAAATTTTCCTTTTTTTTTAAAACTTTAAAAAATTTTAAAACTTTTTTTTTCAACTGCTAAAAAACTTAAAAGATATTAAAATACATACATTTTATTTATCTAAATAATTTTTTACTTTTTATTTTCATCGATCTTATCCCGGAATTTAGGTTTAGGAAATCAAACTTTTGGGGTGATTAATTAATGTAGATTATAATAAAATTATTTGCCTACTGAGACATTTTAACAATAGGCAAAACCAAACAAAAAGGCTTGTGTATAATTGGGTACACTCACGGCCCAACGGCTTCAGCTTAAAAAATATTTAAATTTATCATTTTATTCCAGAAACAAAAATACAATACAAATAGATAACCTCAAAGGGGAATCTGACCAAAAAAGAGAAAAAAGCTGTTGCATTAAAAGATGATGGAAACTATTTTGTGGGAATGAAAAAATATTTTATTGTGTAACTTCACTTGCCTCGGCAATTGTAATGCTAATAATTTATGAATTACTTTTACAACTCCCAAGATTTAGCCCCAAGCGAATTATTTTTGTTCCCTAAACAGAAAGATACTCTAGAGAGAAAAGATATTTCCCCCTATTGATAATATCATCACCATTGTAAACAACAATTTTATGGAGACTCTAAGTATTATTTGAAGAAACTGGAGAGGATGGATATTATGTAGAGAAAAAAAAACATTAATTAAAGGAAAAACTCTTTTCATTTTGGAGGGAAATCTTTCAAGCAACCCTGGTAAACCATTACAATCCACACATTTATGTCAACGGGATTCAAATTTATTTATTCCATTAACGGAAAAAAGTTCGAATTCTAGAGTGAATGAATTTATTGAGTCTGTTTTGAGCCGATTCTTTATTTTTAAAGATTTTTTTCTGTATCAAGTTTTCTAAATGCTTAAAACATAATAAACGGTTAACCAAAGGTCGGGTGAGGTTGATGGTTCGATTCGTTCAATTTTCGTTAGACATAAGAAAGAGCAATTTCTTTCTTTGTTGATCAATATTGGACAATTTGTAGTTTCTGGTATATTTAGTCAGTGCACTTTTCTTTCTCCTATGGTTTCCTCGAAGTTCCAGTGTATAACTCAAATTCACTCGATTCAATAATTTTTCGAGACGTCCTCGGTTGTCGTAAAGTATTCCTTTTTCATCATGTTTTGTAAAGAGCCCAAGAAATGCTCATTTTTGTTTCGAAAAAAATCGCAGAGCTAACCTCAAAACGATGCATTTTTAATTTTGGTTCTGTTCAAAATTTAAATGGTTATAAAAATTATTTTGAACTGAAATCAAATTGAAAAATTTAAAATTAATTAAAATTATAATTATAAATTTTAATAAATTGAAATAAAATTG
>MQRK01148770.1:0-10640 GCA_001938485.1 Girardia tigrina | reverse complement strand
AGTGGCCGTGTGCTGTTCACCATGTATCATGGCATGTGAATATGCGTGTGAATAATCATTTGAGACACTCAATTCATTATTGCTGTTTTATGCTTGACAATGCCACAACTCTCTCTTGAACAGCGCAAATGATCTATTGACCTTTACCATTTTAATAGAAGTTATCGTAAAGCTGCTGAGGCTCTCAACAAAGAATTTCCCATATTGAATGTGACACACTCAACCATTTAATATCAAGTGAAGAAAATCAATATCCGATAATGTTTTCATAACCAGAACAGTTTTAGCAACTCTCAATGGTGGCTCACATTCTGGAAGAAAGCGATCAGCTCGCCTACCCAATAACATAATGAATGTGGCCAGAGAGATTATTGGGACAGGCAAATCAATTTGACATGTTACACGTGATTTGTGTTTGAGTCAACATTCTGTCCAAAACATTTTCCGTCATGACCTGCTGACATTCTTTGGAAACTCTTTCAGTAGTTCATCGCTGTTTCATTCACCGTCTCGAAAAATGTATGGAATATCATGGACATTTCATAGAGGTTCATGCTTCACCATTATAAATACAAGTCATTATTATTATTTTTCACTGTATTGTTTTTTTTGATACACGGTGTATATTGATACGCATTCTTTAATAGATATTTTTATATATTATATATGTCGTAGATACAAAACTAGATATTCCTTTCTCCGATAATTTTTTATATTTGTTACAAATATTATTTTTTAAAGATAAATTTTCTTTAAAAAATTATTCTCATTTAAAGGAAATCTTTTTAGTGACGTAGTTCAATTGGTGTCTGGTAATCAAATTTATTTAAAGTGGCATTCAAGTGTATATCAGTTGCCCAATGTTCATTTAATTGACATATTTACATAAAACCAGCTTCAAGATTTATTAAATTGCATTTTCCATAATATAATTATACCATTATAATTTGAATAATAATAATAAAAAATGTAGTTTCATATTTTAAAGAAAAATTACATCAATTTGAGTAAGGTAAACAAGTTGAAAAACCGCCATTCTTAGATGTGCAATTTGTTAAACTGAAGCCTAAATATCAAATAAAATTAATTATAAACTGTCTTAGAATAATAAAAAGATAAAAGGAAAACAAAAATTATAATTTCAAAAAGAAACTACAAAGAAGAACAGCGAAACCAAAACAGAAGCTATAAGGAGTAATTTGTCGATATCGTCGCGCAGAACGGCTGTACCGAGGCAAGTGGATGCATTCAAGATAAATATCGAGTTGAACTAGAAAGAAACCAATTTTTATTCAATATTATTATTTTATATATTTTTTTCATTTTTAGGATAATAAGGGGACAAAATATAATTCCTAACATTTACTTAAAATATTTTCTATAAGCTCATATATTCTATTTAATATTATTTATTGGGGTTTTGAATAAAAAATCATTTACATGAAAATGATATTTAATATAAAATTAATTAAATTACTTCCAATAATTATGTTGAAATTAAATTAATTTTATGTTATTTTTGACATTTGTCTATAACGAACTAACATTCTAAGCGATTGCTTTTGACGACCGTATTGATTTTATGAGCATCATGCTCATCAGTTTGTTCTTTAGTAGATCTTTCTTTTCTGTATTCATCTGTTCTACTGAAAACATCTGGACCATCATTTGCTTTTCGAATTTCTTTACTATTCTGATTTATTAGCCGATCTTTCCCATGGCAAGCCTTCCAGTTCCCGAGGGCTTTAATATCAGTGGTTTTTATTTTCACAGTATCACAGAATTATTATTTCTTTGGTTTCTCCGACTAAACCCAACTTATCAGCTACATTTTTATTAATGAAAGAATTTGTACTAGCGTCGTCAAGTAACAGGTTCACTCTGAGTCGATTTCCTTTATTTATTAGATAAACGGGAATTGTTCTCAAAGATACAGAGAATTCATTTTCCTCTATGAGATCAGTGACAAATGTCCCACCACTCGGAATCTGATTTAACTCTTCTTCTGGTGTTTTGCCTTTTTGCTGTTCTTTACTTTCCGTGTGTTTATTTTGATCTGAACTTAAAACATCTTTTTTCGTGTGTAGGTTTCTACAGTTGCTCCCAAATCTACAATTGCCGGATTCGAAATATTTGCATTTATTTGGACTTTCTTTTGTTAAATTGTGTATGTATCTGCACGCATTTCCTCTTTTACAAATTCCTTTTTTAAAATCCCAACATAGTGTTCTTCCAAATTCTCTTTCTGGTTGAGCTGCCATTTTTTTTGCTTTTGAAAAAAAGCTTTTTCACTACATATTTCACGAATATCTTTCTTTCGATCTTTGTGATTAAATATGCCGATACCATGAACGGCTTCCACAGCGGTCCGCTTTATTTCTCCCTCATTTATCAGCCAATCGTTTAAAACTGATAAATTCTGAGGTTTTTCTTCAGAAAAGCGAATTCTCTCCCAACGCTCTACTAAAACTTCAGGTAATCTTGCCAACAAAGTAATGCATAGTAATCCTCCTTCAATCTCCACTTCCTTGTTATTATTCTCTGAAATAATGCTTCCAACAATCCTACGAAACATTATAGGTCCTTTAAATTATTTGCCCTCACTGGAAAGAACTCATTTATTTCTCTCATTAAATTGGCGTATTGCCTCTGAGCACCTCCATATCGTTTGTCCAATTTGGCCAATATCATTTTTTAGGATTTTTGGGTCATGTCGATGTTTTTGATCAATGCTTTTGGTTCGCCAACAAGGCATTGATCCAACATTATTTGCTTCGCAATATCTGTCATCTTTGAGAAATTGACACATGCCTCGAAAATTTGCTTCCATTTTTCATACTCACCCACATTTCCAGAAAATTTGTGTAAGGTGACCGGTTGGAATTTTATTGGAATTTTATCTTCCACCATCTGAACTCGTTCCTATTCTTAGATCTGTTTACGATTGATATTGAATCTCTGCTTTGCAGCTGCCAGCACCTCTTCGTTTTGATCTTCTAATTTTGTCAACTCATTGTCAATTATTTGACTGTACTCCTTTTTCTTTAACCATTTGGCATTAATTGCCATTGATTCGAAATCCTTCAGCACTTCAATATAACATTCGTTATACGAAACCATCGTTCCATTGAGTTCTTCAGTTGATAATTCCGCGATGTTGATGTCAGAGCTTGCTCCTTACTTGTAATAATTTATCCTTTGAACTCCTTCGGCAAAGCAATTTTTCTGTCTAATTCAATTTTTCATCCATTTCCATGCCTCCTTTTAGGTCAAGCAGAAGATGAATTGTAGCATTCTTAGTTATATTGCTCTCCTTTATTGACATTTCCTCTCTTAAAACTTTCCAAGTGAACCATAATTTTTGCAGGGTAGTTGGAGTTCCCTCCTTGTCTTCAATTTTTGCTTTGATGTGTTTTATTGTTTCTTGATTCTTCACATCCAAGGCAATTGTTTTGCCAGAAAGCGTTTTTATGAATATCTGCAAATCTGTTTCTTTTCCTTCAAACCTTTTCTTTTCATCCTCATCTTCCGGCAAATCGAGATCTTTACTGCCAATCGACTTCAATTTTAACACCGATGATTCTTTCAATTCACAATTCACCTTGCCATTATCACTTAAATCCTCATCGGTCACTTTAATCTCAGCCAACTTCTGTCTCTGCTCGTTTTCTCGAATCCTAATCATCGACACAGACCCGTTGTCCGACGTCCGATTTGACTTAATAATCTCAATCTTCGGTTTATTATCGTTGATATCGTCCATGTTAATGACGACATCGGTGTCACTCGACAAATCACTCGCTGTCGATTTATTCGCATCAACTGCCAATATTTTAAAAGAAAATTTCCCGGTAGTTTTTGCCGACAATTTCTTATTCAAAATAATATCTCCATTATCTGGATCGATTTTAAGGAACACGGAAATTTGCCAATTGATTCCTCATGTTAATTCGTATTTCATTTTGTTATATCTCGATCCGTCGGTGTCCACCGCGACGACTCTCATAACGACATTATTGTCGGGATGACTCTCGATAATCGTTTTCTCGTATTTCGAGACTAAAATCCACGGATCGTTATCGTTCTGATCATCAACGTTGATGATGATGAGCGAATTGATCAAGCAGTCTTTATTGTCGTCACATGCGAACAGGAACGCCTCGTACACCTTCTTGATCTCGTAATCGATCGGTTTCATCAAAACCAGACTCAAATTCTCCAATGCCGAACTATCCAAAATGAACATGTTCGTCGTCTCACAGAAACTGTATCGCTGAACGCGACTTGCCGCTTCAACATCACCATCAATGCGCCGCCGACATCGCGAACTCTCCCATCAATCAGATCCACCAACACAGAATCAATCCTTTTCACACCAAATTCGTATTTTTTCGTTTTCAACGTGACAAGTAATGATAATTTCGTGTTGTTAATGGATAAAGAGATCTGAAAAACGATTTGATTTGTGTAATAATCGATTGACTTTTGAATTTTATTTTTATCTGAGTTGATTTCTTAAATTTCAATTTCAATGATAAATTTCTGCTTTCCGGAATCGGAAGGCGACAAATCAACATATCCGAAGAGATACACGCTTCCCCCGAACAACGCGCGATTCCCGCTCGCACAATTTATCAATATCGATCACTTTGGTCACTTTCGAATTCGAATTCACCTTTTCATTAATTATTATTATTATTTTTAATTCATTTTTGGTATGTAACCAAGTTCTGCTACTATATTAGAAATTTTGAACATTAAAATTAGGTATATCTTTTAAAAAATTTCAGAATATCTCAGCCAATTTCAGAAACGAACTCTGTTTACTTTCAAATCTTTTATTTCAAAAAATTTTTGTTTAAAAATTAAATTTAATTGATATATTTAAATAAATTTTTTGGCGATGGTAATTTTTTACAAAAATTTTCACAATAATTATTAAAGTAAATGTTTTTATCACGATTTTTTTATATACAATTTTTTTAAATGTTTTTTAATTAATTGCTTCATATTTGGATCTTCTAAACTCCAGTTTGGGAAAATTTTAATATTTTTAATACATTTATTAATTGTTTGAATATATTATCAATAAATATGTATCAAACAAATTAAATAAAAAATTTCTTGTAATATTGTGAAAAAACTATCAAGGAAACATTATATTATATATTAATAATTTTTTTGTCCTTTTAATTTTCTATTTATATTTGTTTACGATCTTGAAAAGGTTTCATTTATTTTATGATTTGTTGAGGATCAAAAAACAATTTTCAAAGGATTTGTAATAAACGCCATTAGTAAATAAATAGATTATTTTTATATATTTCTAATTATATTATTGTTATTTCTTACTTTAAATTCATCAAAAACTCTTAACAAATTGGTTGACAGTGTTGCTTGAACATTGATTTAGGGCCCATCAAATCGTTCTAACAATGAATCACACGATATTCGCAATAATTTTTTAAATGCGTGTGCATAATTTTTAAATCATTTACACTCAAGTTACAGTCACAAGGTTTGCTATACCTAGTAACATTAACTTTAGTCTTCTATAAGCATGCAAAGATAGAAAGCATCCTTTTGAAGACTGTAACATTGCACTCATCACAATTATACTGATAAAAATGTCCAAACAGGCTCAACTTTATGTGTTTCTTTAGGAATAAAATTATTAAAAGATTTCAATTTAAGGACTTGTCTAAACTATATCATCCGCAAGCAAATTAATAAACTTAATGAATGAAGCCTTTTTGGAATGTTCTCTTCTACCCATTTTATTTATAGTTTTAAGGGCAAGTTTCTCAGTAAAAGACGTGAAAACCCACTGTTATTTAATATTTTGTTCGGGATTTCGATACGTTTACTAGATTTATTTAATAAGTTAATAGAAAGGGACCAAAATTGATAAAGCAAACCTTTAATCACATTGAATATCTGGAGATGTAGGTATATCAGTATTGGTTTTTTTCGATTTATTTCCATTTCTAATTTTAATATTTACCGCCAATTAATAAATTTAGAAATGGTAATTTACAATTCGTTTCTTCATTCAACTGTAAAGACAAACGTTAGAAGAATCAAATTAATATAATTTAGAACCGAGATTTAAAGACCAAAAAACATTTTTAACATATCTTTTATCAAATAATGACTTATCTACTTAATAAAATGCAATTTTACCTTCAATAATAGAAAGAAATATAGGTCCTAATATTTATGCTATTGGCGAGTCAATTAAGACTCTATATTTGCTTATACAATAAACCATCAAACAAAATAGCAAGTTTGATGTAGCAAAAGTTAACAATTTTCAAAACGCAACTTCGTCTGGATCATTATGTTTTAATCAGTTGGTATAGCAAAGATCACAGAACCATTTGAAGGTCTCTTGTATCGGAACATTATTAAACATACTCAATACGTTGAAAGAAATACGCTAAAACTTTTCCGCCGTTATTATTTTTATGTTTTTTTTATTTTTTTCCATATTTAAATTATTTAAGTTCATATTTATTATTATTTTTATTAAATAATTTTTGATTATTTTATGTTTTGAATTGTGTAAACAAATCATTATAAAATTTCCATTTACTCATTGTACGAAATGTATTTACACAGCCAAAGCTTTACATGAAGTAAAGTACGAGGGATCATGACTGGTCCTTTCTGACTGGGAACTGAAGTGTTCCATGCACTGAAAGCTCGCATTTTTGCATTTAAAGCCGTGCGAGAAAGTCAGTAGGCTCTGTATTGTCTATTTTTGGTTTTTACCCGATACAGAGTCTATGACTCACTACCCTCTATGTCAATACTGGTACTGGAGTCTCTAAAATACACAGTTATCCGTTCAGTCGGGACAGGCTTATTTTATTATAAAATTATTAGTAATAAATGAATAAAAAAGAAGAAACCTCCGTTTTAGGAATCGTCTTACAACAAAACAATGCAAAAAGTCTGTGTAAAAAGAGAATTCGGTGTATTATTATTTTATTTAATACTAAATACATTTTATCACCGATAAAAGTTATCAAAATTTAAAAATTCTTGGCGAGAACCCATCTATGATAATTATTTTCTTAATAATTTTTGTAAACTCTTTTTCTGTAAAACAACAGATCAAACGTATCTAAAAGTCAGGTCTTTGAATCATTAATATATATGTAAATATCCTCCTTGATCCACTTGTCTCAGTTCGTTAATTTATTCGAGGACCTGTTCATTATTTCACCAAAATTGAAATTGATTTTTTCAAACAGGTGAAAACCAAATTCGAAATTTACATATTAATTTTCATTTAATACTCTCTAACTTTCATGAAGACGACACTAATTGAATATTAGACCAAGACAAAATTAATAAAGCTGCTCTTTAAAATTCTTTAAATATTTCATTTTACTAATCGCTATCTTTATAAAAGAAGTGTTCAAATGAAGGATATAAAAGATTGAGGTGAGAATGTCAGCATTGAGAAGCCCTTAGATAGTATTAATATAATATATATTCAAAAGAGCACTAGAGAATAAGAACTTGATGGCTAACAAAAAACACAGATTTCGTTCACATATTTTTATCTGCTTATAATACAAAGTAATTTCAAATACTATGAACATAAAAATTATTTCACAATCATATAAAATTCTGGATATGTTCAACTATAAGTCTTCGACACCTCTCGGTTTATGTTCTGACCTTGTTTATAAAGATACTTGTAATGGACGTAACGCCACATACATTGAAGACGCATATCGCTATCTAGTCAAAGAGCACAACACAGCTAAGAGTCAATAGGATAATGGAAGCAACATTGCCGAACATAATTTAAAATGAAAAAAGATTATAGAAAAAATAATAAGATCCATGGATGAATTGTATGAATTGTATTTAATTTTGTAACATTTTCTTATAATAATTTGCTCAATCTCCACTGCGACAAATCTTTTCCTATTTCTTCCCTGACTCAATTCAACATATTTTCCTCTCGAACTATTGCTCGATTTTTCAGACGATAGATGTTTATTTCTTCATTTGACCGAAGTCCATTATGGATATTTATTTCATTTATTTCTGCTAAATCTGATTGATATAAGACTGTTTATTTTAACAATTGTGTCTCCTTCTCTATTGTATGATTCATTCTTGATCTCCGTTCTGTTATCACAATTTATATCTTTGATTAAAAAGTTTTTTTTATCACTTTAAATTATTATTTATAGCTATATAACTTTAGATAAAGAGATTAAATAAAGAGATTCTTTGCAATAATGACACATTATTAAATGAAAAATATGGTGATAATTCATCTGACTTTACCTTATGTATATATTGCGTTTAAGGTTTTAAAAATTTGTACCAAAAAATAAATATTAATAATAAACATTATTATTATCATGTCTTATTATAATTAGGAAATTATATTCCTATCTTAAAAAGAAACCGTATTTTATTAATAAGTAAATTTTCTATAAATTTAGTCATTTGCGTGAAGTCTTCGCTTCATTTGGGATGATGAGGTCGATTTAATACGGATACTGAAAAGAGCTCCGCCTCATCACGGACTTAAATACAATGTCTAATTTAAGGTTTCTCTCGTGTGAATCAACTCTATTATCCCGCAAGCTTATTTTTCCATTCGTCGTTAGAATTAACAGCTACATGCGAACGAAATGAGTTTGAGATTTCCTTCATCAGTTCGTCAGAAGAAGCATTTGAGTCACATTTCTTCTTTTGTGATTATCTATTTGAGGTACCATTACCCCAACAATCATGTTCTCTCTTTTCCTCCTTTACTCTGCTCTCATTCGATTATTTTACTAATTAATCATTTTTAGATTAACTTTTCTTTTTTTTAATTTATCAATTATCTTTCATCAAACATCATTTTTCTTTCAAAAATTATTTTAAATTTTATAGTTAATTTATTTCCTTTTTTCGTTAATGAAATAATTTCTGAAAAAAAAATCATAAATAAAACTTAATTAATTAGATTAAATTAGAATTTTATCATTTTTAATTTATTGATTTTTTTGTGTTTAAATTAAATCAGAATCGAATTGACATTGATCTTGATTCGATATTAAAAGCATCTTCGAGGTAGGGGTAAGGATTTGTTTGTTTTAATTGATAGAACAATTTTAATTTGATTCTTCTTTTTTAAAATAAGTAAAATGATTTATTTTTTTATTTTCGTTAGAAAATTTTATTTTATTATCTTTTTCCTCTTTTGTAGTAAAAGTTATTTAATATATTTGTAAAAGAAGAATTATTTGAATATCAAAAAATATAAAAAGAACCTTTCTACTTTCTTTCTCAATTTATTAACTTAAAAATTAAAAAAAAGAATTTTAACAAGTAAAAAGTGGCCAAAACCATGAAATAGAAGTTTTTAATAAGAGAATCACATTTACTATCTATAATTAAATCTCTGTTTAGAAATTCGAAACAAAAATGAGTAACAGAGTCATTAGATTGAACACGAAGGGGACGCGACACTGTCTTGGGACGTCAGGGTTTAGTAAAGGTCATTTTTTGAAAAAGCAGTAGATAAAAAGAAAGTTTTATTAAAAATAACTAAAATATAAAGTTTGCAAAAATCTTCCTGTAGTTCTGCTCGGTAAATATGAGCTCCATTTGGAGGTGCATTTCCCTCGAGCTTTGTCACATATATCAAATCTCATACAACTTTTCAAAAAGTAAATCAGTACCCAGAAATAAATTCTAATAATTATACATATAAATTATTCGAAAAATATTTCTGCGACGAACAAAACAATTTTAATTCTGATTTTATATTTACGTTCTTTGTTCTAATAGTTGAATAAATTAATAAATTTGTAAAAAATCTTGTCTAATAAAATGTCAAAAATAGTGGTCATTGTTTATCTGCGTTTTTGCGTGAACACGAGACTCATTATTGAGATTAAAATTAACTTTCATAAATTTCCTGAACCAATTTGAGACTGTCTGCTTGAGTAGTAGAATTCCATCGGAATACACTATTGATGTTCCGCATGGTTTCTGATGCTGAGGTTCCACGTAGGAACTCGTACTTCATAATAGTTCAGATTTACACCTTTTCCAGTTTTTTAAAATCCTAATTATTAAAACATGTTACCAATAATTTTAAATAATTTTTATTCATGTGTTCAACAGCCAAGATTCGTGTCTATCCAACAAGAAAAATTGAGCAACAAAATGTTAGGTCATTGTAAAATTATAACTGTTTGAATGTAATGTAATTTGAATTTAATCACTTATATTGCAAAACCAAATTCGTTTGCTTAATATATTTTTTTAATATATATGTAATTTTGTTGTGAGGTTTTTTTAATTAAAATAATGGACACTGAAATAATAATAGTGAAATTAAAATTAATCAGAAAGAAGAAAATAAAGAAAGAAATAAAAATTCTTTATAATCTTCAGAATCAAAACCACGTACTAAAAATTGTAGTGAAGAGATCTACAACTATTTATATTAATATCAGTAAAAAAATAAAGAAAAATTAAGAAAAATCAATAAAATGAATTAAGGAAAAAGGACATAATTGTAACAAATTTTGATAAGGGTAGCGGTATTGGTGTACTTAACAAATTATATTGCATAGATAAAATAAATGCCATATTAGTTGCATATATAT
>MQRK01148748.1:0-13250 GCA_001938485.1 Girardia tigrina | reverse complement strand
AAATTCTTGTTTGTTTGGTGGGACTAAGTTGGTGATTTCGTAACGAAATTTTGCCAAGAAACCAAGCAACCAATGTGGAACTTTATTGTGAACAACTCAAGCAAGTAAATACTACAATCAAAATGAAGAGGACCAAAAGGAAGGTTAGTAAAGCAGGCTGTTTTATGCGTAATTTATCCTGACCTCTGACTTTGAACACAGTAGATGTCAGTTGTGAGGATTTCTTCTACATTCATGTATATTCGTGATGAATAACTCTAACAAAAGTCAACCATATACAAAATAAAAATTTTTAGGTGTTACATATTGTTTTAAACTTAGTTGCATTGGTTCCTTTTTCGATATCATGTGACTTCTTCACATTTAAATACAATATCCATTTTTCATGACAAGTTAACATTCTATTAAAAAAGACACAAATTTGAATTGCAAAATAAGCCAGGTACATATAATCATCAGTCGTTGTATTTTGTTTTGGTTTGTCAATTTACGTGGCACCTATCTATTTGGTTTCCATTTTTTCCCAGTTCATGAAATGTAATCTGATGGTTTCATCATTTACAAATGAAAAGTTTAGGCTTAAGGAGTAGCTTCAAAAGCAATTAATCGAGAGTCCGCAACAGCTGCCAGGAATTGAGAGACAACTTCAGGATAATTCTTTTTAAGCTTTGCTCCAATAATATGTAGTACATTGTAGATCCTACTATTCTACCATTACTGATTATTTTTTCAGTAAATGCAGATCTTGTGCTGTTCTGAACTCATTTTTATTGAAGTCACTCGGTCTCCAAGCACAAGGTAAATCTTCCAGATCTTTATCACCCAAAGCAACTTTGTTAAAATAATTTTGGGCATTTTTATTTATCACTGCATTCTTTCAAAATATAGAAATTTTCGCAAAGCTTGTGTTCCTTTAAAGTGAAAGTTTAAATTCATATAATCAAGACACACGAACTACGTTATTTTTGAATTTCAACGCTGTAACATAAATCAACTACTGCAATGACTAAATTTGTCTAAACATGCTTGCTAACTGATAGAAACATTATGTATTTGGAAACACGCCGTTACAAGTCAAATTAATTCGTTAAACAGTTGTAGGAGACAGTATAATATGGTAAAGAAAAGAATGATGTTACTTATTTAGTTACTTAATTTATTAAAGAAGTTCTTTTTATAAATTATTTATTAATTTTGCGTCTTAATATCCATTATTTGTTTCGTAGTTAATTATTAATAAATTTTTATTTTTAATATTTTTCTGCTTTTAAAAAATTTTAGTCTGAGAGTACCTCTTTTCTCATTTCTTATTCCGTTACATGGATTGTTGGGATGGTCCTTCTTGGTGTTATTTAAGATCATTATTACATTAATAATTTATAAATAATTTAACTAAAAGCTTATTTATTTTTATAATAAATAAAAATTTGATTCTTAATAATTTTTAAAGAAATTCTTGAGTATTTATTTGGTTCATGTTGTTCTCCTTGTCATATTTAAAGTTTCGTTATCTAAATAATTCATACTTAGTGTCATTAAGTTCTAGTTTCGAAATAAATACAACTTTTTTATTTAGAAACATGTATTCCCAAAGATTTGCTTTGTAAAGCATTGATTAGCTGTAATGTTTTGACAATAGATGGATAAATTGGTGATTCTGGGTGTTGGCAAAGACGCTCTGCAGACATTTTTATGGATTTTTGTGTTTGTTTGGTTTGAGATGTTTGACAAGATTTGAAGCTTTTATCATAAAGATCTCGTATTAACTCATTGTTTCTTTGTGTTTCTATATGTTCAACCTCTGTTTTGTATGTTATTTTTACATCAATGAGCCGTAACTCATTCCTATAAATTGCGGAATTGTAGATTAAAACAATTTTAAACTTAAAAAAGATTTTTGTAAAGTGTTTCTCCTTGAAGATTTTCTTTTTTTAAGTCCATTTGACATCTGTGAAGAGACCATCGAGGATGACCGTCTTATATGCCTTACTGAAGGTATAATGACCGATACACCAGGTTGTTTCTGTGATAATCATCTGTTGACTTGTCATATGTAGTATACATGAAAGCAAACTTCCATTTTGGTAATTACAAGATGTTTTAGTAACAGAATATCATAAATATATTTAATATTATTATAAATTATTAAATGTCTTCAGATAACATTAAGTTATCTTTGCATTACATACGATTGGTAGAATTTGCCATAAACGCTACAAAACAGATAAGGTGCAGCCCAGTAGATGTAGTATTTGGGAGGAAAATAGACAGACAAAAATGGTACAGTGACAGTAAGACGGATCGAGAGAAATTAAGACAAAAGGTAAAGGATAAGAACACGCCGGTGAAAACAGGAGCGTGAACAACTTACAAAGTGGGTGATCAGGTCTGGATTATGAAAGAAATAAGAAAGAAAGGCGAAGACAGATTTGAAGTGCCTTACGAACATATTCACGAGAGGAGTTATAGACTAAAAGATCAAAATGATAAGCAAATAGTAAGGAATGTGGAGAAATTCAAATATGTTAGTAGCTTTTTTGAGTTCATAAAATTTTCGAATTCGAAATCTGATCAATTTAGTCATTCAATAATTTCATTTCGAAAAATAGATTTAGAGATTATGTTAAAATGGGATTTTTATAAAATAACGTAAAAAAAGTAATTTATATAAAATTAATTTTCAATGTGAACATAAAACCAATAAATAGATTTATTAATAATGTAATTTATAATTTTATAGAAAACGTAAAATTTAATGTGAAAACTAATAAATACACTAGAAAATTATTTTGTAACGTTTATGTAAATATTAAACAAATCAAAAGTGATATTAATTCATAAATTTTAACTTTAAATATAATTGCTTTAAAATCAAATGAAAATATAACTTTCATTAAAAAACAGGATTGAATGAAAATATCTGAAAATAAAATTTTCGATTTTTAATAAATATAAGGTAGTTTTATTCTAAAAAAAGTTAATTTAAAAGTTGGTAAATTAAACGAAAATTGCGATTTTAATTTTATTTTTAAAACGTTATTTTATCAAATCTAAAAGTAATTTTTAAAATATTAGGAAAATGAAATGAAAATGTTATTTTCTAGAATGGTGAAATATAATTGAGAAACGATTAAATTTAATAAATAACAAAAACGTCATTTATCGGTATAAGATTTATTTTTGATTCGAATTTGAAATAAAGTTTCTTATACTTCTTTATTTCAAAATTTAAATGTACAATTTAAATTTAAATGTACAATAAAATGAAATTCAATAAAAGATGCAACAAAATCTTTGTGAAAAATTTTAATAAAATCACCATATCATTTTTAAAAAAAAGTATAAAATTTTAATTCGTAATATATGAAATAACCTTATCTATATTTATATCTATTCTTATTTATAATGGTTTGTGTAAAAAGAAAGTGCAAAAGTTCCTCGAAAATATTTGTTTAAAAAATTTAAATTGTTATAAAAAATAAAGTTTTACGTTAATGACTTCTTCTCTTGATCAGGAACCCTATACCATTTTTCGTCTCCAGTAATGATGCGCTTCAAAAATGGATTATTTTCGTAATGTTTGAGAAGCGAATCATAGACGTCGACGTGACGACACAAATGTATCTTCGTGAGGACATTGGGAACCCATATATTGAGCTTTGAGGTTAAGCCCAGATTTATCAGGTGGTTTTAAACAGTTGAATTCGATAAATTTAACCTTTCATCGAACTCACGTGTTGTTATTCGCCGGTTTGCATCATCTATTGCATTTATCGTGCATTTATCAGCTTCAATCGGCCTTCCATAACGTGGTGCAATTTCAACATCAAGATTGCAAACCAGTTCTGGCACTGGCGTATTGTCAACACATCTTCTCCATACACATCTGTTACTTTTCTTTCTGACTTGAACAGTCTTTTTACCTTTTTCTAAAATATGACGAAAATGCCGCTTATTGCTCTCCATATTTAAAAGGGCACCAACCAAAAACTACTACGTAAAATCAATAGAACTTTTTCTCATACAAGCCTTGCGATATCACCTCTCAAAACATATAATGATTATGCGACTTATGTGTGAAGTTGGTATCAAAACTGTACAATTAAATCGTCTGTCGGGAAAAAAACAAAATGACTTGCCGAACAACCCAATGCTTTACTTAATATGAAGCACCTAAACACTCCTTAAAATATCATGCAGTTTGAAATCAAATTTCTTAGAAAGTAGATTATTTAATAATTCAAAAAATTTATTCTGTTGTTAATAATTTTTATAAAAATCATTTAGTTCTCAAATGTTTTATGATTTTTTATATTATCTTTTATTTGAAAGTAATTTCGTTTCATCACTGTCACTATTATTAATTAAATAATATTTTTTTAAATCTTTTTAATTAATAATTTTGAAGTTATAATCAATTAGAAGTAATTGATTTTTGTTATAAAAAAACTTTTTCCAATTAATCTTTTCTATTATTTTTCTATTGTTTTTAGAAATATTTTTGTTAATTTGAATTTTTTTTTGATTATTATTATTATTATTATAAACAATTTTAGTGAATTAAAATTATTTTTATTCTTTGATTTTATTATTTAATTATTTAATATTGGACTTCATATAAATATAATTAAGAAACTTTAATTTTTATACCTTGAATAATTAAATTATAGCTAAAATTGGATAATGAATGTTTGTGTGTGTGAATGTCATTAAAAAGATGTAACGTTTCGAAGATTTTTTGTAACATAATCGTGCTTTGATCATTAATGAATTTAAGTAACGAAATAAAGATACTTCTATGAACCCTGATTGAAATTGTTGAAAATAATTACGATTATCGTCTCTATATTTACGAATTAAAAACTCGGTACATGTTTGGTTTTAACGAATCTTGTTGCCACCCCCCCCCAGATGTTTCAATTAGGGACCATAGAAAATTAATTAAATTAAATTAAACGTTATGTGCGTCACATTTTATTTGAACTTTTTTTTATCTTGTTTTATTTATAATTTTTAATTATAATATTGTTGAATTTGTATAACTTTATGAGAACATATTAAAAACTATAAAAGTACACTTTTTTATTAGTATAAGTAATTTGCTGAATAAAAATATCATTTTGTCCTGTAAATATGTTCATTGTTACAGTGGGACATATTTTGTTGCCAAAATGTATGGTTCATTTGAGGTTATATGTGTCATTAATCAATTTAAAAGGGATAAAATTAATGACCAAAACTATAAAGTCTTAATTGAGGATAATTTGTGAGTACTCAAGATGAAAGTATAACAAGTTTACTTATCGGTAATGCCCTTATTCACCTTAATAAAAAAATTATGGCAAGGTATTAAGAAGTGAAGATTTGAAAGCTGTATTTGTTGAATTGAAAAATGTTTGTCAAAAAAGCACATTGTTAATCCAGTGTTCATTATGTATAATATCAAAATAAATCATTATTCTGGAATCAAATATGTAATAAAAGAACTTAATTTTCAATCGAATACCTCGCCCCATATTAACTTTTTTAGACCCAATAGACAATCGTTCTTCTAAATGGAAAAACCATGTTGTGCACAATTGTGATAGAAACGAAGAAGAATTGAAAAGGTTGATTGAGGAAAGTTTTGAGGTAATTAATACTTCGAGGAATATTTTTGAATGGTGTTTATTGTGTGTTGTTTGGTTTTAAGATTGTGTTTCTCCCACCAAGATGAAAGATTGATATTTTAAATATTTTAAAACGTCGGATTATTTAATTAATTATTAAAATTTAAACAAACAATTTTAAAATTAAATTAATATTTAATAAATAATATTTTAATAATAATTTTAATTTTATAAATAAATAAAACTTATTTTTAATTTAAAAGTATAAATTATTTTTGTAATACTTAAATTGTTATTTAAATTTTTTTGAATAATAAGACGTTAAAGAATATTATTAAAAAAAATATCAATCAAGAACGATGATGAGCTACGCAAGTTTTATAGAGAATTGTCCTAGTGACAATTCAAATTGTGATGCAAATAAATGGAATGAAAACTCAATTAATGTTCTTTGTAGAAATACCGAATTCAGCTTCCAATAAGAACAATGTGAAAAGAAATATTCTTTGACTTTGATCTGTCTTATGTAACTGAACTCACTATTTCTAACTAGATTAGATTGAAAATAAAAGTTCAATTAAAATAAACAATAGACTAAGCTAATCAGACGGTATACATCACTTTGAAGTTTGATTAACTTAATCGTAATAGAGTCAGCTCTAACAGTTAATAAAAATAAGAGTAATAAACTCGAAAATTGTATAATATAACGAAAAAACTTTAATGAAAGTAACATTTACAGTTTTTATATGATAGTTCGGTTAAAATATCGATACATAAATTGTCAGTGGATTAAAAGGCTAGAATCACACGATTAGGTCTCGCAATATTAAGTCCATAAACTTGTTAGTAAATTACTAGTCAGGGAATTATTAGTCGAGTCATATATTCGTTGGTAAGTATTTTTATAAGTTATTATTAATTGTGCATTGATTTTGACTTTTGAATTCAAATTGAAATTTAAAAATCGAGATCCTGTATAATTAATTATTATAATTTTATAATTTGTCTTCTTTTAATTTTCTTTCTTTAATTAATTTTCTTTCGACTACAATATTTTTCTTTTGTTCCGTAACTTTACCTCATTGATATTTTACTTAACTCGTCCTTTTGATTTGATGAAACTTTTTCTTTTCGGAATTTTTTGTCTAGCTTTTTTCCGATAGTCACAAAAATAAAAACGATATACAAAAAAAATAAAAAACAAAGATAAGCACACTACATATAATCTACTCCAGATAAAAAAATATAATCATTGTGATTAATAAAGCAACACATGCAAAGGACAACAGCAAATGTTGAGACACACAAAAAATAAAAAAGGTAAACAAGCACATCCAAAAAAGATAATGAGAATTAAGGACACACGTATGAAAACATCAAACATAGTCTGTTTGTTAAAATGAAATGTGGTGTCTTGGGAGGTATTACATTCTTAATAAATACATCTGATTGTGATGGTTAGTTTAGGAAGATGATTAGATATGTCATGAAATAGGAAAAGAAAGAAGGAATTATTGAATAAATTTATGGAAAATATTTACTTCTAATTATTATAATTTTTCCTTAGATGTTGTTTTAAAATTTTCATTATAATTATGAATAGGAAATACCAAAAAAAATATAATTGATGCATTCTGTAGTCGAAAAACCGACATCTGAATAAATCCACAATTAAATTATTACGACGGAATACATCATCGAAATATGACATATTTTTCTATATTTTCCATGACTATAAACCCGGAATTTCGTTTTTTTTTATTTCTCAAGTTATTCGCAACGACCGTGTAATTTTTGATTGTTTTTACAATCGTAATTTGTATCAGAAATTCAAGTTGGAATACTGCAGCAGTTGGGAAACAACTTGTATTTTGATAAATGGTTTTAATCGAAAGTCATTAAAATTTAAAACAGATGGACGGATTGTAAATTTGAATGCTTTAGAATTTTTAAAATGACTCTTGTAATTCTGTATGAATTCTGTCGGTGTCTTTGATCATAGCAATTAATACGAACAAGTGATAAAAAATAAATGGGCATTTAATCATGTCATCGGTGGATTTTCCTATGACAATAATTATCTTAATTTATCGAAAACTAATTAATTTTAAACATGATTTGAAAAATAAAGTCAAAGAAAATTAAATTTGTAAATCTTTTGTTTTTTTTACTAATCTAATTTTCTTTGATAATAAAAATATTATCAGATTATTATAAAATTCACTCGGAGAATCTTTCGACGATTATCGGAGGGTAAATCGGAGATTATTTATTCGGTTCATTTGGGCTTTTTTTTAAAACAAATTAAATTTAATTAGCTTAATTTTTTATTTATTTTGGAGTGTGAAATCACACTTTAAATAAATGTTTTCTTTTTTTAGAAATATTTCTTAGAGTTGAAGTGAGTAGCTTTACAACGAATTATTTTATATGATAACAATTATTTATTGGCTTTCGTGACCGGTTGTAAATATTTGATGTCATAATAACATTGAGTCAACTTACCACGACGCCAGAATATTACGATCAAGACCATATTATCAAAGAAGAACCAATCTTATAAGAAAGCAGGAGAGGAACATGTTTACGTAGTTAATATTTAGAAAAAAAAACTCAAAACTTCCGAAAGCTTGTGTACTTTCTATTCCTAATGAAAAAATATGGGTTTCATTAGTGAGATCTTTGGATTTAGATTTGGTTAACTGCTAGACCAATATTCCATCTGATGATAGTGAATGTTTCTCAACCGGTTATTTACTATATCAGCTGTGGGACATTGTGCTCAATCTTCTTTGTAGATGACACATGTATACTTGGATGGACCCGTGGGGGTGTTGTTAAAGAACTACGAATGATAATGCAGAATTCATGGTAGTTTCCACTGGGGCAAGGAAAATTACTACAACTAAAGTAACTAAGTATTGGCTAAATCTTCGTTAAATAATTATTTATTTATTATTAAATCGTTTCGATTTTAAAACTAAAATAATCTCTTAGAGTACATCATTCTTAGATAAGGTGACCAAATTTTTAGATGGCCAAAGCGGGACAACTCTGAAGGAGGGGGGTATTCTACAAAAAGTTACATACAGAATAAAATAATATTGTAATATTTTTTTTATTTTTAATTTATAAATATAAAAAATGTATAATATTTTATTCCTTGACATATTTTTAATATAAGAGACAAATACAGTGTAACTGGGTAGCAAGAGCAAAATGTTAGTCGTCGTACCCCGTAGGATTCTTTGAACACAAACAAAAAATATAAAATATAAAATTTAACTTAACTCTAAAAGTCGGGACAAATTGTTAAATATCGGGACTATCCCGCCAAAAGCGGGACATCTGGTCTTAGATCACAAACGAATTCATTACGAACAACATATTTACTAAAAACTATTTTATAATATATTTTAAATTATTTTATATCGCTTTTATTTTTAGTCAAATCAGTTTAAAAAGTAAAATTTATCGATAGTATGCATCGTAACTTCACAAAAGACGACCTTGTATTCAATGCATCATGCATGGAAGATGAGTTTCTCTGTCTCCAATTATTTACAAAGACCTGACTCGTTCATTACGATTTATATTATCTTGTTTAAGTCGTTCTCCAAGCCTATAAAAGCATATATTTAAAGAATTTATTATTGATTTATATATCCATCTGATAATTAAATGTTTTATTTCATTTTTTATAACATTTTAGTTTACATAAGTAAAGAATTTTTCACTAAAGAAGAATAAGACTTAAAACAGACAGTTTTTAATCAGTTTTAAATACAGGTAGCAGAATTGGTAGACAGCCAAATGCAGTGAAACATCACTGTGCCTTGGAAATCACAAATTTTCAAAATATACACTCGTCAATGTTGACGGAAAACGGGTTCCAAGAATTTGAGTCCTGCAATTCAGATTCGATCAACGAATGTAACAATGAATCACCAATAACAAGCATTTCCGCGACTCCGATCAACTCGGATCTAGCTATGACATTTTCTTTACTGAGGGACGATCAAACAAAACACATTTTTATAAAAGCCATCGAGGCTATTGAAATTCTTCAAACGCCAATAGCAGTGAGTCTTCTATTCTTCCTTTTAATTATTTTATTTAACAAATTCGCACTATTTATTATAAAGTATTTTTATTTTTGAACGAGAGTTGTATTTTATGACGAATGGTATCAGGGATTGACCTCTCCATGAGTCATTTATAAAGATAATTTCTTTTAGAAAAAGCATGAATTTTTTTACGATTTTTTTTATTTTAATAATGTATGTTTTATTATTAATCGCTTTTACGGTTAAAGTCCTAAATGGTAAATTTTGTAAAAACATTTAAATAATTATTATTTATTTTAAAAGTATAATTTATTCAAGAGCTTTTAAATTATAAGTGTTTTAAAATAAATTTAAACTATCACCAAGGCAGAGGTTTTCAAATCATATTATTTCGAACAAATTAAAAAGTTCTCCTAATATTCAATGTTATTATTAGGAACATGGGCATCACACCTCGAATGGCCTCCAGGACAATTCTCCACAAAACTTTCGTAGTTAGACATCGTTCTTATATTTAAAAATTATTTTCAAAAATATTTTAATTCATTTTTAATTCATCTATGATTAAGTAAATCTTTACGTTACAATCCACTATTAAAATATTTTAAATCACTTTCAAATAGATTTAAAATATTATTATATATTTATTGATTAAAATTTATTAATTTAATTATGAAGTTATTATTTACATTTCAAAATTGTCCGAATAATCCGACGGTTCAAAACATTCAAAATATCAATCTTCCATCTGAATGGGAGGAACACACCCCTAAAAACAACATGCAATAAACACCTTTCGAAAATATTCATCTCAGTTATGTTTCATAATCTTCTTGACCATAGAGACATCACAGCTTTTCATTATCCAGGGCCCCTAATTAAAAATTTAACTTCTCTAATATTTCAGACTCCCAAGACTTTCATTTATTTTAAATAAATTTATTTCTAACTTTAAGAATTTTTATTTAAAAAATAAATATCGAATATCTAAATGTTTTTACTGAACATTTTTTTTGTAAAAAATCATTTAATAAAGGTATAAATTTATTATATTTCGACGATATATATTTCTAATAATTTATATTTCTTGTGAAACATGACCTCGTGAATTACAAAGTGCAATGACATTTATCATTTCGATTCTGAGTACTTTTATAATAAAAAAATATTCTTCCACAATACATTTGTACTAAATCCGTCGGGAAGTAAAGTAATCTAAAATCAAAAATATTAGCGTGAGAACTAACACTAATGTTTCTTTTCATAAAAACTTCAATTAATAAATAGTGTATAAAACAAAAGAATCTTTTCGACACTGAAAATTCATTAATATAATTCGATAGTATTATTCTTTTTTTTATATTCTCGAGAGGAAAATTAAGAAAAATATAAGAAATAATTTTATTATGATTGTAATGATGAAGTGGGAAGTGGTATTTTCGGATATCTTATCACATTTACTTTCAGCAGTGTAAAATATCTTTAAAAGAGACCTATGAAAACATACAAAAGCAAGTTACTGAAATAAAAGGAAAGTTGATAAAGATAGTCTAAATATTAAAGAAAAATAATTACTTTTTTATGTACGGCAGATTTTTCTAAAGAGCAACATCATATCACTGTATCAAGTTTCTCAATAACACATATTTACTTATAGCGTATCGCATAAGTATTTATGGCCTGTAAATTAAAAAAAACTAAGACAACATTTTTTAGAATACAAACCAGTTTCATTATAATAACTTCCTTAGTGTAATAAAATCAAATAAATAATTACTATTTATATATTTGGAATACCATGCGCCTCTTCAAAACATACTTTAATGTTAATGGATGAGTCACCTTGTATGTTTAAACATGACTGATGGTACTTTTTAAACAGTGCTTCTGCAAGAATCCTTTTATAATTCATATCAGAATTATTTAAAATCGTAATTACGACCATTACTATATAAACCTTGACTTTTTAATATGGGTATAAATCGTACTTTTAATCGATTAGACGTGTTCAGCAATTTAGTACGGAAATGACGAAATGAGTCCAATTTTCAACACTACGCATTTGTGAAACTTTAATAGATAAATTAGATTTACCTTAACACACAGATGAGTTTAGATTTAATATTCGAACAAAAGAGACTTTTTTTATCATTTTGTCTTCTCTGGGTACGTTAATCTTTTATTACTGATCATTTAATCAAAGATCTGATCCATTATTTGACTTTCAAAAAATGTTTTTATCAGTATGATTTTATTTATATTCTTTTAATTAAATACATTCTTTAAGTCTTAAGAAGTTAATCAACTTCATTATCAAACGACTCAAAAGTTTATGTTCGTTCCAATACTGTAATAACTAAACGTTTAATCATATTCATGTTATATTTAGCACTAGAACTACTGTTTATACAGTTATACAAACCGGGATCAGTTGGTTTTCGATAGACTCGAGTCTGCTACGCATTTCTAATTATTTCAATACCAATACCAAGCCTTTAAATATCAATCGTCGTATTTTTTTTCAAGGAATAGAGGTGTCTTTATTAATTCTTGTGTTCCGACTCCTTTAGGCAACAAAACACGATCATTTTGTGTATTGTAACTGATTTAAAAATCAAAAGAATATTCAAGATTTCACCGAAGTAATGACCAAAGCGATATTATAAGGTTAAGTGACAAGGTGTTTTATCTTGCGAATATAGTTCACATGACAAAGTTATACTTTTTAAACAATATTTTTTCTTTCAAGTAATGTGTGATAATTGTGAAGAATATTTTGAATGTTTGATGTTTTGTGTTTGAATGTGTATATTAATTTGGAAATGTGTCTCTCCTATCTAGATGGCTGATTAATATTTCAAATCTTATTATCTAAAAATATGTAATGTTTAAATTTATTTTTAATTTAAAATAATTGTAAAATTTTAAATAAGTTAATTTTTTTACAATTTTCAATAAATAAATCGAATTAATATTTTTTAAATAAATAATAATCATTTAAATTTTTATCCAATAAGTTTTGAGTAAATATTTTAATAAATTATTTTTTTCTCGATTTGTTAAAAATACTAAGAATTAAGGTATTAATCAATTTAGTTAGAATGCCCTCGTACGAAAGTTTTGATAAATATTATCTTAAGGACAATCAAACCTGTTTTGTTAATAAAAATATGAAAAGTCAAATAGGTGTATTTAATAATAATATCTGTGATATTTATTGAATCTTCGTTTATTAACACTTGAGCTGCGAGTAACGTACTGTTACGTTTTTTCGAAGTATGTCAGTGGAGCGCGTACGCGTAAAATATGAATTTAGTATATTTGTGATGGAGAGAGGTATCGTATAAGTATGATGGATATAAATTGTATGTGAGTTATTTGCATTGGTAAACAATGTTGATTTCGTGCTGCGCATCCAATCAAATTTTATAGTCCTTAAGAAATACAAATCATTCAGATTCAAAACACTTGAAACTGTAACCTTTTATTTAAATAATTGTGCCGTGATTCCGCTTCTTTTAAATCTTTTTAAACAACACACTTTTAACATTAATATATTTACATTTTTTTT
>MQRK01148747.1:0-10898 GCA_001938485.1 Girardia tigrina | reverse complement strand
AAACTACTTTATTTTAACAAACGAAAGTTTTGGCAAAGAATACTAAAAAACATTGTGGTTGAAATAATTTACATCTTGATCGAACTTAAGCAGAATTAATTAAAGAAACATGTTTTTTTTAAAAATAAATTAAATAAAATAACTCTTAGAAATTTTAGTAAAGCTAAAATTTAAAGTAAAATCAAATTTAAATTTCTGATGTGAATAATTCCGGGAAAATACAATTTTTCAGTATGAAGAAAAAAAAATGTAAATATATTAATGTTAAAAGTGTGTTGTTTAAAAAGATTTAAAAGAAGCGGAATCACGGCACAATTATTTAAATAAAAGGTTACAGTTTCAAGTGTTTTGAATCTGAATGATTTGTATTTCTTAAGGACTATAAAATTTGATTGGATGCGCAGCACGAAATCAACATTGTTTACCAATGCAAATAACTCACATACAATTTATATCCATCATACTTATACGATACCTCTCTCCATCACAAATATACTAAATTCATATTTTACGCGTACGCGCTCCACTGACATACTTCGAAAAAACGTAACAGTACGTTACTCGCAGCTCAAGTGTTAATAAACGAAGATTCAATAAATATCACAGATATTATTATTAAATACACCTATTTGACTTTTCATATTTTTATTAACAAAACAGGTTTGATTGTCCTTAAGATAATATTTATCAAAACTTTCGTACGAGGGCATTCTAACTAAATTGATTAATACCTTAATTCTTAGTATTTTTAACAAATCGAGAAAAAAATAATTTATTAAAATATTTACTCAAAACTTATTGGATAAAAATTTAAATGATTATTATTTATTTAAAAAATATTAATTCGATTTATTTATTGAAAATTGTAAAAAAATTAACTTATTTAAAATTTTACAATTATTTTAAATTAAAAATAAATTTAAACATTACATATTTTTAGATAATAAGATTTGAAATATTAATCAGCCATCTAGATAGGAGAGACACATTTCCAAATTAATATACACATTCAAACACAAAACATCAAACATTCAAAATATTCTTCACAATTATCACACATTACTTGAAAGAAAAAATATTGTTTAAAAAGTATAACTTTGTCATGTGAACTATATTCGCAAGATAAAACACCTTGTCACTTAACCTTATAATATCGCTTTGGTCATTACTTCGGTGAAATCTTGAATATTCTTTTGATTTTTAAATCAGTTACAATACACAAAATGATCGTGTTTTGTTGCCTAAAGGAGTCGGAACACAAGAATTAATAAAGACACCTCTATTCCTTGAAAAAAAATACGACGATTGATATTTAAAGGCTTGGTATTGGTATTGAAATAATTAGAAATGCGTAGCAGACTCGAGTCTATCGAAAACCAACTGATCCCGGTTTGTATAACTGTATAAACAGTAGTTCTAGTGCTAAATATAACATGAATATGATTAAACGTTTAGTTATTACAGTATTGGAACGAACATAAACTTTTGAGTCGTTTGATAATGAAGTTGATTAACTTCTTAAGACTTAAAGAATGTATTTAATTAAAAGAATATAAATAAAATCATACTGATAAAAACATTTTTTGAAAGTCAAATAATGGATCAGATCTTTGATTAAATGATCAGTAATAAAAGATTAACGTACCCAGAGAAGACAAAATGATAAAAAAAGTCTCTTTTGTTCGAATATTAAATCTAAACTCATCTGTGTGTTAAGGTAAATCTAATTTATCTATTAAAGTTTCACAAATGCGTAGTGTTGAAAATTGGACTCATTTCGTCATTTCCGTACTAAATTGCTGAACACGTCTAATCGATTAAAAGTACGATTTATACCCATATTAAAAAGTCAAGGTTTATATAGTAATGGTCGTAATTACGATTTTAAATAATTCTGATATGAATTATAAAAGGATTCTTGCAGAAGCACTGTTTAAAAAGTACCATCAGTCATGTTTAAACATACAAGGTGACTCATCCATTAACATTAAAGTATGTTTTGAAGAGGCGCATGGTATTCCAAATATATAAATAGTAATTATTTATTTGATTTTATTACACTAAGGAAGTTATTATAATGAAACTGGTTTGTATTCTAAAAAATGTTGTCTTAGTTTTTTTTAATTTACAGGCCATAAATACTTATGCGATACGCTATAAGTAAATATGTGTTATTGAGAAACTTGATACAGTGATATGATGTTGCTCTTTAGAAAAATCTGCCGTACATAAAAAAGTAATTATTTTTCTTTAATATTTAGACTATCTTTATCAACTTTCCTTTTATTTCAGTAACTTGCTTTTGTATGTTTTCATAGGTCTCTTTTAAAGATATTTTACACTGCTGAAAGTAAATGTGATAAGATATCCGAAAATACCACTTCCCACTTCATCATTACAATCATAATAAAATTATTTCTTATATTTTTCTTAATTTTCCTCTCGAGAATATAAAAAAAAGAATAATACTATCGAATTATATTAATGAATTTTCAGTGTCGAAAAGATTCTTTTGTTTTATACACTATTTATTAATTGAAGTTTTTATGAAAAGAAACATTAGTGTTAGTTCTCACGCTAATATTTTTGATTTTAGATTACTTTACTTCCCGACGGATTTAGTACAAATGTATTGTGGAAGAATATTTTTTTATTATAAAAGTACTCAGAATCGAAATGATAAATGTCATTGCACTTTGTAATTCACGAGGTCATGTTTCACAAGAAATATAAATTATTAGAAATATATATCGTCGAAATATAATAAATTTATACCTTTATTAAATGATTTTTTACAAAAAAAATGTTCAGTAAAAACATTTAGATATTCGATATTTATTTTTTAAATAAAAATTCTTAAAGTTAGAAATAAATTTATTTAAAATAAATGAAAGTCTTGGGAGTCTGAAATATTAGAGAAGTTAAATTTTTAATTAGGGGCCCTGGATAATGAAAAGCTGTGATGTCTCTATGGTCAAGAAGATTATGAAACATAACTGAGATGAATATTTTCGAAAGGTGTTTATTGCATGTTGTTTTTAGGGGTGTGTTCCTCCCATTCAGATGGAAGATTGATATTTTGAATGTTTTGAACCGTCGGATTATTCGGACAATTTTGAAATGTAAATAATAACTTCATAATTAAATTAATAAATTTTAATCAATAAATATATAATAATATTTTAAATCTATTTGAAAGTGATTTAAAATATTTTAATAGTGGATTGTAACGTAAAGATTTACTTAATCATAGATGAATTAAAAATGAATTAAAATATTTTTGAAAATAATTTTTAAATATAAGAACGATGTCTAACTACGAAAGTTTTGTGGAGAATTGTCCTGGAGGCCATTCGAGGTGTGATGCCCATGTTCCTAATAATAACATTGAATATTAGGAGAACTTTTTAATTTGTTCGAAATAATATGATTTGAAAACCTCTGCCTTGGTGATAGTTTAAATTTATTTTAAAACACTTATAATTTAAAAGCTCTTGAATAAATTATACTTTTAAAATAAATAATAATTATTTAAATGTTTTTACAAAATTTACCATTTAGGACTTTAACCGTAAAAGCGATTAATAATAAAACATACATTATTAAAATAAAAAAAATCGTAAAAAAATTCATGCTTTTTCTAAAAGAAATTATCTTTATAAATGACTCATGGAGAGGTCAATCCCTGATACCATTCGTCATAAAATACAACTCTCGTTCAAAAATAAAAATACTTTATAATAAATAGTGCGAATTTGTTAAATAAAATAATTAAAAGGAAGAATAGAAGACTCACTGCTATTGGCGTTTGAAGAATTTCAATAGCCTCGATGGCTTTTATAAAAATGTGTTTTGTTTGATCGTCCCTCAGTAAAGAAAATGTCATAGCTAGATCCGAGTTGATCGGAGTCGCGGAAATGCTTGTTATTGGTGATTCATTGTTACATTCGTTGATCGAATCTGAATTGCAGGACTCAAATTCTTGGAACCCGTTTTCCGTCAACATTGACGAGTGTATATTTTGAAAATTTGTGATTTCCAAGGCACAGTGATGTTTCACTGCATTTGGCTGTCTACCAATTCTGCTACCTGTATTTAAAACTGATTAAAAACTGTCTGTTTTAAGTCTTATTCTTCTTTAGTGAAAAATTCTTTACTTATGTAAACTAAAATGTTATAAAAAATGAAATAAAACATTTAATTATCAGATGGATATATAAATCAATAATAAATTCTTTAAATATATGCTTTTATAGGCTTGGAGAACGACTTAAACAAGATAATATAAATCGTAATGAACGAGTCAGGTCTTTGTAAATAATTGGAGACAGAGAAACTCATCTTCCATGCATGATGCATTGAATACAAGGTCGTCTTTTGTGAAGTTACGATGCATACTATCGATAAATTTTACTTTTTAAACTGATTTGACTAAAAATAAAAGCGATATAAAATAATTTAAAATATATTATAAAATAGTTTTTAGTAAATATGTTGTTCGTAATGAATTCGTTTGTGATCTAAGACCAGATGTCCCGCTTTTGGCGGGATAGTCCCGATATTTAACAATTTGTCCCGACTTTTAGAGTTAAGTTAAATTTTATATTTTATATTTTTTGTTTGTGTTCAAAGAATCCTACGGGGTACGACGACTAACATTTTGCTCTTGCTACCCAGTTACACTGTATTTGTCTCTTATATTAAAAATATGTCAAGGAATAAAATATTATACATTTTTTATATTTATAAATTAAAAATAAAAAAAATATTACAATATTATTTTATTCTGTATGTAACTTTTTGTAGAATACCCCCCTCCTTCAGAGTTGTCCCGCTTTGGCCATCTAAAAATTTGGTCACCTTATCTAAGAATGATGTACTCTAAGAGATTATTTTAGTTTTAAAATCGAAACGATTTAATAATAAATAAATAATTATTTAACGAAGATTTAGCCAATACTTAGTTACTTTAGTTGTAGTAATTTTCCTTGCCCCAGTGGAAACTACCATGAATTCTGCATTATCATTCGTAGTTCTTTAACAACACCCCCACGGGTCCATCCAAGTATACATGTGTCATCTACAAAGAAGATTGAGCACAATGTCCCACAGCTGATATAGTAAATAACCGGTTGAGAAACATTCACTATCATCAGATGGAATATTGGTCTAGCAGTTAACCAAATCTAAATCCAAAGATCTCACTAATGAAACCCATATTTTTTCATTAGGAATAGAAAGTACACAAGCTTTCGGAAGTTTTGAGTTTTTTTTTCTAAATATTAACTACGTAAACATGTTCCTCTCCTGCTTTCTTATAAGATTGGTTCTTCTTTGATAATATGGTCTTGATCGTAATATTCTGGCGTCGTGGTAAGTTGACTCAATGTTATTATGACATCAAATATTTACAACCGGTCACGAAAGCCAATAAATAATTGTTATCATATAAAATAATTCGTTGTAAAGCTACTCACTTCAACTCTAAGAAATATTTCTAAAAAAAGAAAACATTTATTTAAAGTGTGATTTCACACTCCAAAATAAATAAAAAATTAAGCTAATTAAATTTAATTTGTTTTAAAAAAAAGCCCAAATGAACCGAATAAATAATCTCCGATTTACCCTCCGATAATCGTCGAAAGATTCTCCGAGTGAATTTTATAATAATCTGATAATATTTTTATTATCAAAGAAAATTAGATTAGTAAAAAAAACAAAAGATTTACAAATTTAATTTTCTTTGACTTTATTTTTCAAATCATGTTTAAAATTAATTAGTTTTCGATAAATTAAGATAATTATTGTCATAGGAAAATCCACCGATGACATGATTAAATGCCCATTTATTTTTTATCACTTGTTCGTATTAATTGCTATGATCAAAGACACCGACAGAATTCATACAGAATTACAAGAGTCATTTTAAAAATTCTAAAGCATTCAAATTTACAATCCGTCCATCTGTTTTAAATTTTAATGACTTTCGATTAAAACCATTTATCAAAATACAAGTTGTTTCCCAACTGCTGCAGTATTCCAACTTGAATTTCTGATACAAATTACGATTGTAAAAACAATCAAAAATTACACGGTCGTTGCGAATAACTTGAGAAATAAAAAAAAACGAAATTCCGGGTTTATAGTCATGGAAAATATAGAAAAATATGTCATATTTCGATGATGTATTCCGTCGTAATAATTTAATTGTGGATTTATTCAGATGTCGGTTTTTCGACTACAGAATGCATCAATTATATTTTTTTTGGTATTTCCTATTCATAATTATAATGAAAATTTTAAAACAACATCTAAGGAAAAATTATAATAATTAGAAGTAAATATTTTCCATAAATTTATTCAATAATTCCTTCTTTCTTTTCCTATTTCATGACATATCTAATCATCTTCCTAAACTAACCATCACAATCAGATGTATTTATTAAGAATGTAATACCTCCCAAGACACCACATTTCATTTTAACAAACAGACTATGTTTGATGTTTTCATACGTGTGTCCTTAATTCTCATTATCTTTTTTGGATGTGCTTGTTTACCTTTTTTATTTTTTGTGTGTCTCAACATTTGCTGTTGTCCTTTGCATGTGTTGCTTTATTAATCACAATGATTATATTTTTTTATCTGGAGTAGATTATATGTAGTGTGCTTATCTTTGTTTTTTATTTTTTTTGTATATCGTTTTTATTTTTGTGACTATCGGAAAAAAGCTAGACAAAAAATTCCGAAAAGAAAAAGTTTCATCAAATCAAAAGGACGAGTTAAGTAAAATATCAATGAGGTAAAGTTACGGAACAAAAGAAAAATATTGTAGTCGAAAGAAAATTAATTAAAGAAAGAAAATTAAAAGAAGACAAATTATAAAATTATAATAATTAATTATACAGGATCTCGATTTTTAAATTTCAATTTGAATTCAAAAGTCAAAATCAATGCACAATTAATAATAACTTATAAAAATACTTACCAACGAATATATGACTCGACTAATAATTCCCTGACTAGTAATTTACTAACAAGTTTATGGACTTAATATTGCGAGACCTAATCGTGTGATTCTAGCCTTTTAATCCACTGACAATTTATGTATCGATATTTTAACCGAACTATCATATAAAAACTGTAAATGTTACTTTCATTAAAGTTTTTTCGTTATATTATACAATTTTCGAGTTTATTACTCTTATTTTTATTAACTGTTAGAGCTGACTCTATTACGATTAAGTTAATCAAACTTCAAAGTGATGTATACCGTCTGATTAGCTTAGTCTATTGTTTATTTTAATTGAACTTTTATTTTCAATCTAATCTAGTTAGAAATAGTGAGTTCAGTTACATAAGACAGATCAAAGTCAAAGAATATTTCTTTTCACATTGTTCTTATTGGAAGCTGAATTCGGTATTTCTACAAAGAACATTAATTGAGTTTTCATTCCATTTATTTGCATCACAATTTGAATTGTCACTAGGACAATTCTCTATAAAACTTGCGTAGCTCATCATCGTTCTTGATTGATATTTTTTTTAATAATATTCTTTAACGTCTTATTATTCAAAAAAATTTAAATAACAATTTAAGTATTACAAAAATAATTTATACTTTTAAATTAAAAATAAGTTTTATTTATTTATAAAATTAAAATTATTATTAAAATATTATTTATTAAATATTAATTTAATTTTAAAATTGTTTGTTTAAATTTTAATAATTAATTAAATAATCCGACGTTTTAAAATATTTAAAATATCAATCTTTCATCTTGGTGGGAGAAACACAATCTTAAAACCAAACAACACACAATAAACACCATTCAAAAATATTCCTCGAAGTATTAATTACCTCAAAACTTTCCTCAATCAACCTTTTCAATTCTTCTTCGTTTCTATCACAATTGTGCACAACATGGTTTTTCCATTTAGAAGAACGATTGTCTATTGGGTCTAAAAAAGTTAATATGGGGCGAGGTATTCGATTGAAAATTAAGTTCTTTTATTACATATTTGATTCCAGAATAATGATTTATTTTGATATTATACATAATGAACACTGGATTAACAATGTGCTTTTTTGACAAACATTTTTCAATTCAACAAATACAGCTTTCAAATCTTCACTTCTTAATACCTTGCCATAATTTTTTTATTAAGGTGAATAAGGGCATTACCGATAAGTAAACTTGTTATACTTTCATCTTGAGTACTCACAAATTATCCTCAATTAAGACTTTATAGTTTTGGTCATTAATTTTATCCCTTTTAAATTGATTAATGACACATATAACCTCAAATGAACCATACATTTTGGCAACAAAATATGTCCCACTGTAACAATGAACATATTTACAGGACAAAATGATATTTTTATTCAGCAAATTACTTATACTAATAAAAAAGTGTACTTTTATAGTTTTTAATATGTTCTCATAAAGTTATACAAATTCAACAATATTATAATTAAAAATTATAAATAAAACAAGATAAAAAAAAGTTCAAATAAAATGTGACGCACATAACGTTTAATTTAATTTAATTAATTTTCTATGGTCCCTAATTGAAACATCTGGGGGGGGGTGGCAACAAGATTCGTTAAAACCAAACATGTACCGAGTTTTTAATTCGTAAATATAGAGACGATAATCGTAATTATTTTCAACAATTTCAATCAGGGTTCATAGAAGTATCTTTATTTCGTTACTTAAATTCATTAATGATCAAAGCACGATTATGTTACAAAAAATCTTCGAAACGTTACATCTTTTTAATGACATTCACACACACAAACATTCATTATCCAATTTTAGCTATAATTTAATTATTCAAGGTATAAAAATTAAAGTTTCTTAATTATATTTATATGAAGTCCAATATTAAATAATTAAATAATAAAATCAAAGAATAAAAATAATTTTAATTCACTAAAATTGTTTATAATAATAATAATAATAATCAAAAAAAAATTCAAATTAACAAAAATATTTCTAAAAACAATAGAAAAATAATAGAAAAGATTAATTGGAAAAAGTTTTTTTATAACAAAAATCAATTACTTCTAATTGATTATAACTTCAAAATTATTAATTAAAAAGATTTAAAAAAATATTATTTAATTAATAATAGTGACAGTGATGAAACGAAATTACTTTCAAATAAAAGATAATATAAAAAATCATAAAACATTTGAGAACTAAATGATTTTTATAAAAATTATTAACAACAGAATAAATTTTTTGAATTATTAAATAATCTACTTTCTAAGAAATTTGATTTCAAACTGCATGATATTTTAAGGAGTGTTTAGGTGCTTCATATTAAGTAAAGCATTGGGTTGTTCGGCAAGTCATTTTGTTTTTTTCCCGACAGACGATTTAATTGTACAGTTTTGATACCAACTTCACACATAAGTCGCATAATCATTATATGTTTTGAGAGGTGATATCGCAAGGCTTGTATGAGAAAAAGTTCTATTGATTTTACGTAGTAGTTTTTGGTTGGTGCCCTTTTAAATATGGAGAGCAATAAGCGGCATTTTCGTCATATTTTAGAAAAAGGTAAAAAGACTGTTCAAGTCAGAAAGAAAAGTAACAGATGTGTATGGAGAAGATGTGTTGACAATACGCCAGTGCCAGAACTGGTTTGCAATCTTGATGTTGAAATTGCACCACGTTATGGAAGGCCGATTGAAGCTGATAAATGCACGATAAATGCAATAGATGATGCAAACCGGCGAATAACAACACGTGAGTTCGATGAAAGGTTAAATTTATCGAATTCAACTGTTTAAAACCACCTGATAAATCTGGGCTTAACCTCAAAGCTCAATATATGGGTTCCCAATGTCCTCACGAAGATACATTTGTGTCGTCACGTCGACGTCTATGATTCGCTTCTCAAACATTACGAAAATAATCCATTTTTGAAGCGCATCATTACTGGAGACGAAAAATGGTATAGGGTTCCTGATCAAGAGAAGAAGTCATTAACGTAAAACTTTATTTTTTATAACAATTTAAATTTTTTAAACAAATATTTTCGAGGAACTTTTGCACTTTCTTTTTACACAAACCATTATAAATAAGAATAGATATAAATATAGATAAGGTTATTTCATATATTACGAATTAAAATTTTATACTTTTTTTTAAAAATGATATGGTGATTTTATTAAAATTTTTCACAAAGATTTTGTTGCATCTTTTATTGAATTTCATTTTATTGTACATTTAAATTTAAATTGTACATTTAAATTTTGAAATAAAGAAGTATAAGAAACTTTATTTCAAATTCGAATCAAAAATAAATCTTATACCGATAAATGACGTTTTTGTTATTTATTAAATTTAATCGTTTCTCAATTATATTTCACCATTCTAGAAAATAACATTTTCATTTCATTTTCCTAATATTTTAAAAATTACTTTTAGATTTGATAAAATAACGTTTTAAAAATAAAATTAAAATCGCAATTTTCGTTTAATTTACCAACTTTTAAATTAACTTTTTTTAGAATAAAACTACCTTATATTTATTAAAAATCGAAAATTTTATTTTCAGATATTTTCATTCAATCCTGTTTTTTAATGAAAGTTATATTTTCATTTGATTTTAAAGCAATTATATTTAAAGTTAAAATTTATGAATTAATATCACTTTTGATTTGTTTAATATTTACATAAACGTTACAAAATAATTTTCTAGTGTATTTATTAGTTTTCACATTAAATTTTACGTTTTCTATAAAATTATAAATTACATTATTAATAAATCTATTTATTGGTTTTATGTTCACATTGAAAATTAATTTTATATAAATTACTTTTTTTACGTTATTTTATAAAAATCCCATTTTAACATAATCTCTAAATCTATTTTTCGAAATGAA
>MQRK01148746.1:0-10897 GCA_001938485.1 Girardia tigrina | reverse complement strand
AAACTACTTTATTTTAACAAACGAAAGTTTTGGCAAAGAATACTAAAAAACATTGTGGTTGAAATAATTTACATCTTGATCGAACTTAAGCAGAATTAATTAAAGAAACATGTTTTTTTAAAAATAAATTAAATAAAATAACTCTTAGAAATTTTAGTAAAGCTAAAATTTAAAGTAAAATCAAATTTAAATTTCTGATGTGAATAATTCCGGGAAAATACAATTTTTCAGTATGAAGAAAAAAAAATGTAAATATATTAATGTTAAAAGTGTGTTGTTTAAAAAGATTTAAAAGAAGCGGAATCACGGCACAATTATTTAAATAAAAGGTTACAGTTTCAAGTGTTTTGAATCTGAATGATTTGTATTTCTTAAGGACTATAAAATTTGATTGGATGCGCAGCACGAAATCAACATTGTTTACCAATGCAAATAACTCACATACAATTTATATCCATCATACTTATACGATACCTCTCTCCATCACAAATATACTAAATTCATATTTTACGCGTACGCGCTCCACTGACATACTTCGAAAAAACGTAACAGTACGTTACTCGCAGCTCAAGTGTTAATAAACGAAGATTCAATAAATATCACAGATATTATTATTAAATACACCTATTTGACTTTTCATATTTTTATTAACAAAACAGGTTTGATTGTCCTTAAGATAATATTTATCAAAACTTTCGTACGAGGGCATTCTAACTAAATTGATTAATACCTTAATTCTTAGTATTTTTAACAAATCGAGAAAAAAATAATTTATTAAAATATTTACTCAAAACTTATTGGATAAAAATTTAAATGATTATTATTTATTTAAAAAATATTAATTCGATTTATTTATTGAAAATTGTAAAAAAATTAACTTATTTAAAATTTTACAATTATTTTAAATTAAAAATAAATTTAAACATTACATATTTTTAGATAATAAGATTTGAAATATTAATCAGCCATCTAGATAGGAGAGACACATTTCCAAATTAATATACACATTCAAACACAAAACATCAAACATTCAAAATATTCTTCACAATTATCACACATTACTTGAAAGAAAAAATATTGTTTAAAAAGTATAACTTTGTCATGTGAACTATATTCGCAAGATAAAACACCTTGTCACTTAACCTTATAATATCGCTTTGGTCATTACTTCGGTGAAATCTTGAATATTCTTTTGATTTTTAAATCAGTTACAATACACAAAATGATCGTGTTTTGTTGCCTAAAGGAGTCGGAACACAAGAATTAATAAAGACACCTCTATTCCTTGAAAAAAAATACGACGATTGATATTTAAAGGCTTGGTATTGGTATTGAAATAATTAGAAATGCGTAGCAGACTCGAGTCTATCGAAAACCAACTGATCCCGGTTTGTATAACTGTATAAACAGTAGTTCTAGTGCTAAATATAACATGAATATGATTAAACGTTTAGTTATTACAGTATTGGAACGAACATAAACTTTTGAGTCGTTTGATAATGAAGTTGATTAACTTCTTAAGACTTAAAGAATGTATTTAATTAAAAGAATATAAATAAAATCATACTGATAAAAACATTTTTTGAAAGTCAAATAATGGATCAGATCTTTGATTAAATGATCAGTAATAAAAGATTAACGTACCCAGAGAAGACAAAATGATAAAAAAAGTCTCTTTTGTTCGAATATTAAATCTAAACTCATCTGTGTGTTAAGGTAAATCTAATTTATCTATTAAAGTTTCACAAATGCGTAGTGTTGAAAATTGGACTCATTTCGTCATTTCCGTACTAAATTGCTGAACACGTCTAATCGATTAAAAGTACGATTTATACCCATATTAAAAAGTCAAGGTTTATATAGTAATGGTCGTAATTACGATTTTAAATAATTCTGATATGAATTATAAAAGGATTCTTGCAGAAGCACTGTTTAAAAAGTACCATCAGTCATGTTTAAACATACAAGGTGACTCATCCATTAACATTAAAGTATGTTTTGAAGAGGCGCATGGTATTCCAAATATATAAATAGTAATTATTTATTTGATTTTATTACACTAAGGAAGTTATTATAATGAAACTGGTTTGTATTCTAAAAAATGTTGTCTTAGTTTTTTTTAATTTACAGGCCATAAATACTTATGCGATACGCTATAAGTAAATATGTGTTATTGAGAAACTTGATACAGTGATATGATGTTGCTCTTTAGAAAAATCTGCCGTACATAAAAAAGTAATTATTTTTCTTTAATATTTAGACTATCTTTATCAACTTTCCTTTTATTTCAGTAACTTGCTTTTGTATGTTTTCATAGGTCTCTTTTAAAGATATTTTACACTGCTGAAAGTAAATGTGATAAGATATCCGAAAATACCACTTCCCACTTCATCATTACAATCATAATAAAATTATTTCTTATATTTTTCTTAATTTTCCTCTCGAGAATATAAAAAAAAGAATAATACTATCGAATTATATTAATGAATTTTCAGTGTCGAAAAGATTCTTTTGTTTTATACACTATTTATTAATTGAAGTTTTTATGAAAAGAAACATTAGTGTTAGTTCTCACGCTAATATTTTTGATTTTAGATTACTTTACTTCCCGACGGATTTAGTACAAATGTATTGTGGAAGAATATTTTTTTATTATAAAAGTACTCAGAATCGAAATGATAAATGTCATTGCACTTTGTAATTCACGAGGTCATGTTTCACAAGAAATATAAATTATTAGAAATATATATCGTCGAAATATAATAAATTTATACCTTTATTAAATGATTTTTTACAAAAAAAATGTTCAGTAAAAACATTTAGATATTCGATATTTATTTTTTAAATAAAAATTCTTAAAGTTAGAAATAAATTTATTTAAAATAAATGAAAGTCTTGGGAGTCTGAAATATTAGAGAAGTTAAATTTTTAATTAGGGGCCCTGGATAATGAAAAGCTGTGATGTCTCTATGGTCAAGAAGATTATGAAACATAACTGAGATGAATATTTTCGAAAGGTGTTTATTGCATGTTGTTTTTAGGGGTGTGTTCCTCCCATTCAGATGGAAGATTGATATTTTGAATGTTTTGAACCGTCGGATTATTCGGACAATTTTGAAATGTAAATAATAACTTCATAATTAAATTAATAAATTTTAATCAATAAATATATAATAATATTTTAAATCTATTTGAAAGTGATTTAAAATATTTTAATAGTGGATTGTAACGTAAAGATTTACTTAATCATAGATGAATTAAAAATGAATTAAAATATTTTTGAAAATAATTTTTAAATATAAGAACGATGTCTAACTACGAAAGTTTTGTGGAGAATTGTCCTGGAGGCCATTCGAGGTGTGATGCCCATGTTCCTAATAATAACATTGAATATTAGGAGAACTTTTTAATTTGTTCGAAATAATATGATTTGAAAACCTCTGCCTTGGTGATAGTTTAAATTTATTTTAAAACACTTATAATTTAAAAGCTCTTGAATAAATTATACTTTTAAAATAAATAATAATTATTTAAATGTTTTTACAAAATTTACCATTTAGGACTTTAACCGTAAAAGCGATTAATAATAAAACATACATTATTAAAATAAAAAAAATCGTAAAAAAATTCATGCTTTTTCTAAAAGAAATTATCTTTATAAATGACTCATGGAGAGGTCAATCCCTGATACCATTCGTCATAAAATACAACTCTCGTTCAAAAATAAAAATACTTTATAATAAATAGTGCGAATTTGTTAAATAAAATAATTAAAAGGAAGAATAGAAGACTCACTGCTATTGGCGTTTGAAGAATTTCAATAGCCTCGATGGCTTTTATAAAAATGTGTTTTGTTTGATCGTCCCTCAGTAAAGAAAATGTCATAGCTAGATCCGAGTTGATCGGAGTCGCGGAAATGCTTGTTATTGGTGATTCATTGTTACATTCGTTGATCGAATCTGAATTGCAGGACTCAAATTCTTGGAACCCGTTTTCCGTCAACATTGACGAGTGTATATTTTGAAAATTTGTGATTTCCAAGGCACAGTGATGTTTCACTGCATTTGGCTGTCTACCAATTCTGCTACCTGTATTTAAAACTGATTAAAAACTGTCTGTTTTAAGTCTTATTCTTCTTTAGTGAAAAATTCTTTACTTATGTAAACTAAAATGTTATAAAAAATGAAATAAAACATTTAATTATCAGATGGATATATAAATCAATAATAAATTCTTTAAATATATGCTTTTATAGGCTTGGAGAACGACTTAAACAAGATAATATAAATCGTAATGAACGAGTCAGGTCTTTGTAAATAATTGGAGACAGAGAAACTCATCTTCCATGCATGATGCATTGAATACAAGGTCGTCTTTTGTGAAGTTACGATGCATACTATCGATAAATTTTACTTTTTAAACTGATTTGACTAAAAATAAAAGCGATATAAAATAATTTAAAATATATTATAAAATAGTTTTTAGTAAATATGTTGTTCGTAATGAATTCGTTTGTGATCTAAGACCAGATGTCCCGCTTTTGGCGGGATAGTCCCGATATTTAACAATTTGTCCCGACTTTTAGAGTTAAGTTAAATTTTATATTTTATATTTTTTGTTTGTGTTCAAAGAATCCTACGGGGTACGACGACTAACATTTTGCTCTTGCTACCCAGTTACACTGTATTTGTCTCTTATATTAAAAATATGTCAAGGAATAAAATATTATACATTTTTTATATTTATAAATTAAAAATAAAAAAAATATTACAATATTATTTTATTCTGTATGTAACTTTTTGTAGAATACCCCCCTCCTTCAGAGTTGTCCCGCTTTGGCCATCTAAAAATTTGGTCACCTTATCTAAGAATGATGTACTCTAAGAGATTATTTTAGTTTTAAAATCGAAACGATTTAATAATAAATAAATAATTATTTAACGAAGATTTAGCCAATACTTAGTTACTTTAGTTGTAGTAATTTTCCTTGCCCCAGTGGAAACTACCATGAATTCTGCATTATCATTCGTAGTTCTTTAACAACACCCCCACGGGTCCATCCAAGTATACATGTGTCATCTACAAAGAAGATTGAGCACAATGTCCCACAGCTGATATAGTAAATAACCGGTTGAGAAACATTCACTATCATCAGATGGAATATTGGTCTAGCAGTTAACCAAATCTAAATCCAAAGATCTCACTAATGAAACCCATATTTTTTCATTAGGAATAGAAAGTACACAAGCTTTCGGAAGTTTTGAGTTTTTTTTTCTAAATATTAACTACGTAAACATGTTCCTCTCCTGCTTTCTTATAAGATTGGTTCTTCTTTGATAATATGGTCTTGATCGTAATATTCTGGCGTCGTGGTAAGTTGACTCAATGTTATTATGACATCAAATATTTACAACCGGTCACGAAAGCCAATAAATAATTGTTATCATATAAAATAATTCGTTGTAAAGCTACTCACTTCAACTCTAAGAAATATTTCTAAAAAAAGAAAACATTTATTTAAAGTGTGATTTCACACTCCAAAATAAATAAAAAATTAAGCTAATTAAATTTAATTTGTTTTAAAAAAAAGCCCAAATGAACCGAATAAATAATCTCCGATTTACCCTCCGATAATCGTCGAAAGATTCTCCGAGTGAATTTTATAATAATCTGATAATATTTTTATTATCAAAGAAAATTAGATTAGTAAAAAAAACAAAAGATTTACAAATTTAATTTTCTTTGACTTTATTTTTCAAATCATGTTTAAAATTAATTAGTTTTCGATAAATTAAGATAATTATTGTCATAGGAAAATCCACCGATGACATGATTAAATGCCCATTTATTTTTTATCACTTGTTCGTATTAATTGCTATGATCAAAGACACCGACAGAATTCATACAGAATTACAAGAGTCATTTTAAAAATTCTAAAGCATTCAAATTTACAATCCGTCCATCTGTTTTAAATTTTAATGACTTTCGATTAAAACCATTTATCAAAATACAAGTTGTTTCCCAACTGCTGCAGTATTCCAACTTGAATTTCTGATACAAATTACGATTGTAAAAACAATCAAAAATTACACGGTCGTTGCGAATAACTTGAGAAATAAAAAAAAACGAAATTCCGGGTTTATAGTCATGGAAAATATAGAAAAATATGTCATATTTCGATGATGTATTCCGTCGTAATAATTTAATTGTGGATTTATTCAGATGTCGGTTTTTCGACTACAGAATGCATCAATTATATTTTTTTTGGTATTTCCTATTCATAATTATAATGAAAATTTTAAAACAACATCTAAGGAAAAATTATAATAATTAGAAGTAAATATTTTCCATAAATTTATTCAATAATTCCTTCTTTCTTTTCCTATTTCATGACATATCTAATCATCTTCCTAAACTAACCATCACAATCAGATGTATTTATTAAGAATGTAATACCTCCCAAGACACCACATTTCATTTTAACAAACAGACTATGTTTGATGTTTTCATACGTGTGTCCTTAATTCTCATTATCTTTTTTGGATGTGCTTGTTTACCTTTTTTATTTTTTGTGTGTCTCAACATTTGCTGTTGTCCTTTGCATGTGTTGCTTTATTAATCACAATGATTATATTTTTTTATCTGGAGTAGATTATATGTAGTGTGCTTATCTTTGTTTTTTATTTTTTTTGTATATCGTTTTTATTTTTGTGACTATCGGAAAAAAGCTAGACAAAAAATTCCGAAAAGAAAAAGTTTCATCAAATCAAAAGGACGAGTTAAGTAAAATATCAATGAGGTAAAGTTACGGAACAAAAGAAAAATATTGTAGTCGAAAGAAAATTAATTAAAGAAAGAAAATTAAAAGAAGACAAATTATAAAATTATAATAATTAATTATACAGGATCTCGATTTTTAAATTTCAATTTGAATTCAAAAGTCAAAATCAATGCACAATTAATAATAACTTATAAAAATACTTACCAACGAATATATGACTCGACTAATAATTCCCTGACTAGTAATTTACTAACAAGTTTATGGACTTAATATTGCGAGACCTAATCGTGTGATTCTAGCCTTTTAATCCACTGACAATTTATGTATCGATATTTTAACCGAACTATCATATAAAAACTGTAAATGTTACTTTCATTAAAGTTTTTTCGTTATATTATACAATTTTCGAGTTTATTACTCTTATTTTTATTAACTGTTAGAGCTGACTCTATTACGATTAAGTTAATCAAACTTCAAAGTGATGTATACCGTCTGATTAGCTTAGTCTATTGTTTATTTTAATTGAACTTTTATTTTCAATCTAATCTAGTTAGAAATAGTGAGTTCAGTTACATAAGACAGATCAAAGTCAAAGAATATTTCTTTTCACATTGTTCTTATTGGAAGCTGAATTCGGTATTTCTACAAAGAACATTAATTGAGTTTTCATTCCATTTATTTGCATCACAATTTGAATTGTCACTAGGACAATTCTCTATAAAACTTGCGTAGCTCATCATCGTTCTTGATTGATATTTTTTTTAATAATATTCTTTAACGTCTTATTATTCAAAAAAATTTAAATAACAATTTAAGTATTACAAAAATAATTTATACTTTTAAATTAAAAATAAGTTTTATTTATTTATAAAATTAAAATTATTATTAAAATATTATTTATTAAATATTAATTTAATTTTAAAATTGTTTGTTTAAATTTTAATAATTAATTAAATAATCCGACGTTTTAAAATATTTAAAATATCAATCTTTCATCTTGGTGGGAGAAACACAATCTTAAAACCAAACAACACACAATAAACACCATTCAAAAATATTCCTCGAAGTATTAATTACCTCAAAACTTTCCTCAATCAACCTTTTCAATTCTTCTTCGTTTCTATCACAATTGTGCACAACATGGTTTTTCCATTTAGAAGAACGATTGTCTATTGGGTCTAAAAAAGTTAATATGGGGCGAGGTATTCGATTGAAAATTAAGTTCTTTTATTACATATTTGATTCCAGAATAATGATTTATTTTGATATTATACATAATGAACACTGGATTAACAATGTGCTTTTTTGACAAACATTTTTCAATTCAACAAATACAGCTTTCAAATCTTCACTTCTTAATACCTTGCCATAATTTTTTTATTAAGGTGAATAAGGGCATTACCGATAAGTAAACTTGTTATACTTTCATCTTGAGTACTCACAAATTATCCTCAATTAAGACTTTATAGTTTTGGTCATTAATTTTATCCCTTTTAAATTGATTAATGACACATATAACCTCAAATGAACCATACATTTTGGCAACAAAATATGTCCCACTGTAACAATGAACATATTTACAGGACAAAATGATATTTTTATTCAGCAAATTACTTATACTAATAAAAAAGTGTACTTTTATAGTTTTTAATATGTTCTCATAAAGTTATACAAATTCAACAATATTATAATTAAAAATTATAAATAAAACAAGATAAAAAAAAGTTCAAATAAAATGTGACGCACATAACGTTTAATTTAATTTAATTAATTTTCTATGGTCCCTAATTGAAACATCTGGGGGGGGGTGGCAACAAGATTCGTTAAAACCAAACATGTACCGAGTTTTTAATTCGTAAATATAGAGACGATAATCGTAATTATTTTCAACAATTTCAATCAGGGTTCATAGAAGTATCTTTATTTCGTTACTTAAATTCATTAATGATCAAAGCACGATTATGTTACAAAAAATCTTCGAAACGTTACATCTTTTTAATGACATTCACACACACAAACATTCATTATCCAATTTTAGCTATAATTTAATTATTCAAGGTATAAAAATTAAAGTTTCTTAATTATATTTATATGAAGTCCAATATTAAATAATTAAATAATAAAATCAAAGAATAAAAATAATTTTAATTCACTAAAATTGTTTATAATAATAATAATAATAATCAAAAAAAAATTCAAATTAACAAAAATATTTCTAAAAACAATAGAAAAATAATAGAAAAGATTAATTGGAAAAAGTTTTTTTATAACAAAAATCAATTACTTCTAATTGATTATAACTTCAAAATTATTAATTAAAAAGATTTAAAAAAATATTATTTAATTAATAATAGTGACAGTGATGAAACGAAATTACTTTCAAATAAAAGATAATATAAAAAATCATAAAACATTTGAGAACTAAATGATTTTTATAAAAATTATTAACAACAGAATAAATTTTTTGAATTATTAAATAATCTACTTTCTAAGAAATTTGATTTCAAACTGCATGATATTTTAAGGAGTGTTTAGGTGCTTCATATTAAGTAAAGCATTGGGTTGTTCGGCAAGTCATTTTGTTTTTTTCCCGACAGACGATTTAATTGTACAGTTTTGATACCAACTTCACACATAAGTCGCATAATCATTATATGTTTTGAGAGGTGATATCGCAAGGCTTGTATGAGAAAAAGTTCTATTGATTTTACGTAGTAGTTTTTGGTTGGTGCCCTTTTAAATATGGAGAGCAATAAGCGGCATTTTCGTCATATTTTAGAAAAAGGTAAAAAGACTGTTCAAGTCAGAAAGAAAAGTAACAGATGTGTATGGAGAAGATGTGTTGACAATACGCCAGTGCCAGAACTGGTTTGCAATCTTGATGTTGAAATTGCACCACGTTATGGAAGGCCGATTGAAGCTGATAAATGCACGATAAATGCAATAGATGATGCAAACCGGCGAATAACAACACGTGAGTTCGATGAAAGGTTAAATTTATCGAATTCAACTGTTTAAAACCACCTGATAAATCTGGGCTTAACCTCAAAGCTCAATATATGGGTTCCCAATGTCCTCACGAAGATACATTTGTGTCGTCACGTCGACGTCTATGATTCGCTTCTCAAACATTACGAAAATAATCCATTTTTGAAGCGCATCATTACTGGAGACGAAAAATGGTATAGGGTTCCTGATCAAGAGAAGAAGTCATTAACGTAAAACTTTATTTTTTATAACAATTTAAATTTTTTAAACAAATATTTTCGAGGAACTTTTGCACTTTCTTTTTACACAAACCATTATAAATAAGAATAGATATAAATATAGATAAGGTTATTTCATATATTACGAATTAAAATTTTATACTTTTTTTTAAAAATGATATGGTGATTTTATTAAAATTTTTCACAAAGATTTTGTTGCATCTTTTATTGAATTTCATTTTATTGTACATTTAAATTTAAATTGTACATTTAAATTTTGAAATAAAGAAGTATAAGAAACTTTATTTCAAATTCGAATCAAAAATAAATCTTATACCGATAAATGACGTTTTTGTTATTTATTAAATTTAATCGTTTCTCAATTATATTTCACCATTCTAGAAAATAACATTTTCATTTCATTTTCCTAATATTTTAAAAATTACTTTTAGATTTGATAAAATAACGTTTTAAAAATAAAATTAAAATCGCAATTTTCGTTTAATTTACCAACTTTTAAATTAACTTTTTTTAGAATAAAACTACCTTATATTTATTAAAAATCGAAAATTTTATTTTCAGATATTTTCATTCAATCCTGTTTTTTAATGAAAGTTATATTTTCATTTGATTTTAAAGCAATTATATTTAAAGTTAAAATTTATGAATTAATATCACTTTTGATTTGTTTAATATTTACATAAACGTTACAAAATAATTTTCTAGTGTATTTATTAGTTTTCACATTAAATTTTACGTTTTCTATAAAATTATAAATTACATTATTAATAAATCTATTTATTGGTTTTATGTTCACATTGAAAATTAATTTTATATAAATTACTTTTTTTACGTTATTTTATAAAAATCCCATTTTAACATAATCTCTAAATCTATTTTTCGAAATGAA
>MQRK01148745.1:0-10658 GCA_001938485.1 Girardia tigrina | reverse complement strand
AAAAAAAATGTAAATATATTAATGTTAAAAGTGTGTTGTTTAAAAAGATTTAAAAGAAGCGGAATCACGGCACAATTATTTAAATAAAAGGTTACAGTTTCAAGTGTTTTGAATCTGAATGATTTGTATTTCTTAAGGACTATAAAATTTGATTGGATGCGCAGCACGAAATCAACATTGTTTACCAATGCAAATAACTCACATACAATTTATATCCATCATACTTATACGATACCTCTCTCCATCACAAATATACTAAATTCATATTTTACGCGTACGCGCTCCACTGACATACTTCGAAAAAACGTAACAGTACGTTACTCGCAGCTCAAGTGTTAATAAACGAAGATTCAATAAATATCACAGATATTATTATTAAATACACCTATTTGACTTTTCATATTTTTATTAACAAAACAGGTTTGATTGTCCTTAAGATAATATTTATCAAAACTTTCGTACGAGGGCATTCTAACTAAATTGATTAATACCTTAATTCTTAGTATTTTTAACAAATCGAGAAAAAAATAATTTATTAAAATATTTACTCAAAACTTATTGGATAAAAATTTAAATGATTATTATTTATTTAAAAAATATTAATTCGATTTATTTATTGAAAATTGTAAAAAAATTAACTTATTTAAAATTTTACAATTATTTTAAATTAAAAATAAATTTAAACATTACATATTTTTAGATAATAAGATTTGAAATATTAATCAGCCATCTAGATAGGAGAGACACATTTCCAAATTAATATACACATTCAAACACAAAACATCAAACATTCAAAATATTCTTCACAATTATCACACATTACTTGAAAGAAAAAATATTGTTTAAAAAGTATAACTTTGTCATGTGAACTATATTCGCAAGATAAAACACCTTGTCACTTAACCTTATAATATCGCTTTGGTCATTACTTCGGTGAAATCTTGAATATTCTTTTGATTTTTAAATCAGTTACAATACACAAAATGATCGTGTTTTGTTGCCTAAAGGAGTCGGAACACAAGAATTAATAAAGACACCTCTATTCCTTGAAAAAAAATACGACGATTGATATTTAAAGGCTTGGTATTGGTATTGAAATAATTAGAAATGCGTAGCAGACTCGAGTCTATCGAAAACCAACTGATCCCGGTTTGTATAACTGTATAAACAGTAGTTCTAGTGCTAAATATAACATGAATATGATTAAACGTTTAGTTATTACAGTATTGGAACGAACATAAACTTTTGAGTCGTTTGATAATGAAGTTGATTAACTTCTTAAGACTTAAAGAATGTATTTAATTAAAAGAATATAAATAAAATCATACTGATAAAAACATTTTTTGAAAGTCAAATAATGGATCAGATCTTTGATTAAATGATCAGTAATAAAAGATTAACGTACCCAGAGAAGACAAAATGATAAAAAAAGTCTCTTTTGTTCGAATATTAAATCTAAACTCATCTGTGTGTTAAGGTAAATCTAATTTATCTATTAAAGTTTCACAAATGCGTAGTGTTGAAAATTGGACTCATTTCGTCATTTCCGTACTAAATTGCTGAACACGTCTAATCGATTAAAAGTACGATTTATACCCATATTAAAAAGTCAAGGTTTATATAGTAATGGTCGTAATTACGATTTTAAATAATTCTGATATGAATTATAAAAGGATTCTTGCAGAAGCACTGTTTAAAAAGTACCATCAGTCATGTTTAAACATACAAGGTGACTCATCCATTAACATTAAAGTATGTTTTGAAGAGGCGCATGGTATTCCAAATATATAAATAGTAATTATTTATTTGATTTTATTACACTAAGGAAGTTATTATAATGAAACTGGTTTGTATTCTAAAAAATGTTGTCTTAGTTTTTTTTAATTTACAGGCCATAAATACTTATGCGATACGCTATAAGTAAATATGTGTTATTGAGAAACTTGATACAGTGATATGATGTTGCTCTTTAGAAAAATCTGCCGTACATAAAAAAGTAATTATTTTTCTTTAATATTTAGACTATCTTTATCAACTTTCCTTTTATTTCAGTAACTTGCTTTTGTATGTTTTCATAGGTCTCTTTTAAAGATATTTTACACTGCTGAAAGTAAATGTGATAAGATATCCGAAAATACCACTTCCCACTTCATCATTACAATCATAATAAAATTATTTCTTATATTTTTCTTAATTTTCCTCTCGAGAATATAAAAAAAAGAATAATACTATCGAATTATATTAATGAATTTTCAGTGTCGAAAAGATTCTTTTGTTTTATACACTATTTATTAATTGAAGTTTTTATGAAAAGAAACATTAGTGTTAGTTCTCACGCTAATATTTTTGATTTTAGATTACTTTACTTCCCGACGGATTTAGTACAAATGTATTGTGGAAGAATATTTTTTTATTATAAAAGTACTCAGAATCGAAATGATAAATGTCATTGCACTTTGTAATTCACGAGGTCATGTTTCACAAGAAATATAAATTATTAGAAATATATATCGTCGAAATATAATAAATTTATACCTTTATTAAATGATTTTTTACAAAAAAAATGTTCAGTAAAAACATTTAGATATTCGATATTTATTTTTTAAATAAAAATTCTTAAAGTTAGAAATAAATTTATTTAAAATAAATGAAAGTCTTGGGAGTCTGAAATATTAGAGAAGTTAAATTTTTAATTAGGGGCCCTGGATAATGAAAAGCTGTGATGTCTCTATGGTCAAGAAGATTATGAAACATAACTGAGATGAATATTTTCGAAAGGTGTTTATTGCATGTTGTTTTTAGGGGTGTGTTCCTCCCATTCAGATGGAAGATTGATATTTTGAATGTTTTGAACCGTCGGATTATTCGGACAATTTTGAAATGTAAATAATAACTTCATAATTAAATTAATAAATTTTAATCAATAAATATATAATAATATTTTAAATCTATTTGAAAGTGATTTAAAATATTTTAATAGTGGATTGTAACGTAAAGATTTACTTAATCATAGATGAATTAAAAATGAATTAAAATATTTTTGAAAATAATTTTTAAATATAAGAACGATGTCTAACTACGAAAGTTTTGTGGAGAATTGTCCTGGAGGCCATTCGAGGTGTGATGCCCATGTTCCTAATAATAACATTGAATATTAGGAGAACTTTTTAATTTGTTCGAAATAATATGATTTGAAAACCTCTGCCTTGGTGATAGTTTAAATTTATTTTAAAACACTTATAATTTAAAAGCTCTTGAATAAATTATACTTTTAAAATAAATAATAATTATTTAAATGTTTTTACAAAATTTACCATTTAGGACTTTAACCGTAAAAGCGATTAATAATAAAACATACATTATTAAAATAAAAAAAATCGTAAAAAAATTCATGCTTTTTCTAAAAGAAATTATCTTTATAAATGACTCATGGAGAGGTCAATCCCTGATACCATTCGTCATAAAATACAACTCTCGTTCAAAAATAAAAATACTTTATAATAAATAGTGCGAATTTGTTAAATAAAATAATTAAAAGGAAGAATAGAAGACTCACTGCTATTGGCGTTTGAAGAATTTCAATAGCCTCGATGGCTTTTATAAAAATGTGTTTTGTTTGATCGTCCCTCAGTAAAGAAAATGTCATAGCTAGATCCGAGTTGATCGGAGTCGCGGAAATGCTTGTTATTGGTGATTCATTGTTACATTCGTTGATCGAATCTGAATTGCAGGACTCAAATTCTTGGAACCCGTTTTCCGTCAACATTGACGAGTGTATATTTTGAAAATTTGTGATTTCCAAGGCACAGTGATGTTTCACTGCATTTGGCTGTCTACCAATTCTGCTACCTGTATTTAAAACTGATTAAAAACTGTCTGTTTTAAGTCTTATTCTTCTTTAGTGAAAAATTCTTTACTTATGTAAACTAAAATGTTATAAAAAATGAAATAAAACATTTAATTATCAGATGGATATATAAATCAATAATAAATTCTTTAAATATATGCTTTTATAGGCTTGGAGAACGACTTAAACAAGATAATATAAATCGTAATGAACGAGTCAGGTCTTTGTAAATAATTGGAGACAGAGAAACTCATCTTCCATGCATGATGCATTGAATACAAGGTCGTCTTTTGTGAAGTTACGATGCATACTATCGATAAATTTTACTTTTTAAACTGATTTGACTAAAAATAAAAGCGATATAAAATAATTTAAAATATATTATAAAATAGTTTTTAGTAAATATGTTGTTCGTAATGAATTCGTTTGTGATCTAAGACCAGATGTCCCGCTTTTGGCGGGATAGTCCCGATATTTAACAATTTGTCCCGACTTTTAGAGTTAAGTTAAATTTTATATTTTATATTTTTTGTTTGTGTTCAAAGAATCCTACGGGGTACGACGACTAACATTTTGCTCTTGCTACCCAGTTACACTGTATTTGTCTCTTATATTAAAAATATGTCAAGGAATAAAATATTATACATTTTTTATATTTATAAATTAAAAATAAAAAAAATATTACAATATTATTTTATTCTGTATGTAACTTTTTGTAGAATACCCCCCTCCTTCAGAGTTGTCCCGCTTTGGCCATCTAAAAATTTGGTCACCTTATCTAAGAATGATGTACTCTAAGAGATTATTTTAGTTTTAAAATCGAAACGATTTAATAATAAATAAATAATTATTTAACGAAGATTTAGCCAATACTTAGTTACTTTAGTTGTAGTAATTTTCCTTGCCCCAGTGGAAACTACCATGAATTCTGCATTATCATTCGTAGTTCTTTAACAACACCCCCACGGGTCCATCCAAGTATACATGTGTCATCTACAAAGAAGATTGAGCACAATGTCCCACAGCTGATATAGTAAATAACCGGTTGAGAAACATTCACTATCATCAGATGGAATATTGGTCTAGCAGTTAACCAAATCTAAATCCAAAGATCTCACTAATGAAACCCATATTTTTTCATTAGGAATAGAAAGTACACAAGCTTTCGGAAGTTTTGAGTTTTTTTTTCTAAATATTAACTACGTAAACATGTTCCTCTCCTGCTTTCTTATAAGATTGGTTCTTCTTTGATAATATGGTCTTGATCGTAATATTCTGGCGTCGTGGTAAGTTGACTCAATGTTATTATGACATCAAATATTTACAACCGGTCACGAAAGCCAATAAATAATTGTTATCATATAAAATAATTCGTTGTAAAGCTACTCACTTCAACTCTAAGAAATATTTCTAAAAAAAGAAAACATTTATTTAAAGTGTGATTTCACACTCCAAAATAAATAAAAAATTAAGCTAATTAAATTTAATTTGTTTTAAAAAAAAGCCCAAATGAACCGAATAAATAATCTCCGATTTACCCTCCGATAATCGTCGAAAGATTCTCCGAGTGAATTTTATAATAATCTGATAATATTTTTATTATCAAAGAAAATTAGATTAGTAAAAAAAACAAAAGATTTACAAATTTAATTTTCTTTGACTTTATTTTTCAAATCATGTTTAAAATTAATTAGTTTTCGATAAATTAAGATAATTATTGTCATAGGAAAATCCACCGATGACATGATTAAATGCCCATTTATTTTTTATCACTTGTTCGTATTAATTGCTATGATCAAAGACACCGACAGAATTCATACAGAATTACAAGAGTCATTTTAAAAATTCTAAAGCATTCAAATTTACAATCCGTCCATCTGTTTTAAATTTTAATGACTTTCGATTAAAACCATTTATCAAAATACAAGTTGTTTCCCAACTGCTGCAGTATTCCAACTTGAATTTCTGATACAAATTACGATTGTAAAAACAATCAAAAATTACACGGTCGTTGCGAATAACTTGAGAAATAAAAAAAAACGAAATTCCGGGTTTATAGTCATGGAAAATATAGAAAAATATGTCATATTTCGATGATGTATTCCGTCGTAATAATTTAATTGTGGATTTATTCAGATGTCGGTTTTTCGACTACAGAATGCATCAATTATATTTTTTTTGGTATTTCCTATTCATAATTATAATGAAAATTTTAAAACAACATCTAAGGAAAAATTATAATAATTAGAAGTAAATATTTTCCATAAATTTATTCAATAATTCCTTCTTTCTTTTCCTATTTCATGACATATCTAATCATCTTCCTAAACTAACCATCACAATCAGATGTATTTATTAAGAATGTAATACCTCCCAAGACACCACATTTCATTTTAACAAACAGACTATGTTTGATGTTTTCATACGTGTGTCCTTAATTCTCATTATCTTTTTTGGATGTGCTTGTTTACCTTTTTTATTTTTTGTGTGTCTCAACATTTGCTGTTGTCCTTTGCATGTGTTGCTTTATTAATCACAATGATTATATTTTTTTATCTGGAGTAGATTATATGTAGTGTGCTTATCTTTGTTTTTTATTTTTTTTGTATATCGTTTTTATTTTTGTGACTATCGGAAAAAAGCTAGACAAAAAATTCCGAAAAGAAAAAGTTTCATCAAATCAAAAGGACGAGTTAAGTAAAATATCAATGAGGTAAAGTTACGGAACAAAAGAAAAATATTGTAGTCGAAAGAAAATTAATTAAAGAAAGAAAATTAAAAGAAGACAAATTATAAAATTATAATAATTAATTATACAGGATCTCGATTTTTAAATTTCAATTTGAATTCAAAAGTCAAAATCAATGCACAATTAATAATAACTTATAAAAATACTTACCAACGAATATATGACTCGACTAATAATTCCCTGACTAGTAATTTACTAACAAGTTTATGGACTTAATATTGCGAGACCTAATCGTGTGATTCTAGCCTTTTAATCCACTGACAATTTATGTATCGATATTTTAACCGAACTATCATATAAAAACTGTAAATGTTACTTTCATTAAAGTTTTTTCGTTATATTATACAATTTTCGAGTTTATTACTCTTATTTTTATTAACTGTTAGAGCTGACTCTATTACGATTAAGTTAATCAAACTTCAAAGTGATGTATACCGTCTGATTAGCTTAGTCTATTGTTTATTTTAATTGAACTTTTATTTTCAATCTAATCTAGTTAGAAATAGTGAGTTCAGTTACATAAGACAGATCAAAGTCAAAGAATATTTCTTTTCACATTGTTCTTATTGGAAGCTGAATTCGGTATTTCTACAAAGAACATTAATTGAGTTTTCATTCCATTTATTTGCATCACAATTTGAATTGTCACTAGGACAATTCTCTATAAAACTTGCGTAGCTCATCATCGTTCTTGATTGATATTTTTTTTAATAATATTCTTTAACGTCTTATTATTCAAAAAAATTTAAATAACAATTTAAGTATTACAAAAATAATTTATACTTTTAAATTAAAAATAAGTTTTATTTATTTATAAAATTAAAATTATTATTAAAATATTATTTATTAAATATTAATTTAATTTTAAAATTGTTTGTTTAAATTTTAATAATTAATTAAATAATCCGACGTTTTAAAATATTTAAAATATCAATCTTTCATCTTGGTGGGAGAAACACAATCTTAAAACCAAACAACACACAATAAACACCATTCAAAAATATTCCTCGAAGTATTAATTACCTCAAAACTTTCCTCAATCAACCTTTTCAATTCTTCTTCGTTTCTATCACAATTGTGCACAACATGGTTTTTCCATTTAGAAGAACGATTGTCTATTGGGTCTAAAAAAGTTAATATGGGGCGAGGTATTCGATTGAAAATTAAGTTCTTTTATTACATATTTGATTCCAGAATAATGATTTATTTTGATATTATACATAATGAACACTGGATTAACAATGTGCTTTTTTGACAAACATTTTTCAATTCAACAAATACAGCTTTCAAATCTTCACTTCTTAATACCTTGCCATAATTTTTTTATTAAGGTGAATAAGGGCATTACCGATAAGTAAACTTGTTATACTTTCATCTTGAGTACTCACAAATTATCCTCAATTAAGACTTTATAGTTTTGGTCATTAATTTTATCCCTTTTAAATTGATTAATGACACATATAACCTCAAATGAACCATACATTTTGGCAACAAAATATGTCCCACTGTAACAATGAACATATTTACAGGACAAAATGATATTTTTATTCAGCAAATTACTTATACTAATAAAAAAGTGTACTTTTATAGTTTTTAATATGTTCTCATAAAGTTATACAAATTCAACAATATTATAATTAAAAATTATAAATAAAACAAGATAAAAAAAAGTTCAAATAAAATGTGACGCACATAACGTTTAATTTAATTTAATTAATTTTCTATGGTCCCTAATTGAAACATCTGGGGGGGGGTGGCAACAAGATTCGTTAAAACCAAACATGTACCGAGTTTTTAATTCGTAAATATAGAGACGATAATCGTAATTATTTTCAACAATTTCAATCAGGGTTCATAGAAGTATCTTTATTTCGTTACTTAAATTCATTAATGATCAAAGCACGATTATGTTACAAAAAATCTTCGAAACGTTACATCTTTTTAATGACATTCACACACACAAACATTCATTATCCAATTTTAGCTATAATTTAATTATTCAAGGTATAAAAATTAAAGTTTCTTAATTATATTTATATGAAGTCCAATATTAAATAATTAAATAATAAAATCAAAGAATAAAAATAATTTTAATTCACTAAAATTGTTTATAATAATAATAATAATAATCAAAAAAAAATTCAAATTAACAAAAATATTTCTAAAAACAATAGAAAAATAATAGAAAAGATTAATTGGAAAAAGTTTTTTTATAACAAAAATCAATTACTTCTAATTGATTATAACTTCAAAATTATTAATTAAAAAGATTTAAAAAAATATTATTTAATTAATAATAGTGACAGTGATGAAACGAAATTACTTTCAAATAAAAGATAATATAAAAAATCATAAAACATTTGAGAACTAAATGATTTTTATAAAAATTATTAACAACAGAATAAATTTTTTGAATTATTAAATAATCTACTTTCTAAGAAATTTGATTTCAAACTGCATGATATTTTAAGGAGTGTTTAGGTGCTTCATATTAAGTAAAGCATTGGGTTGTTCGGCAAGTCATTTTGTTTTTTTCCCGACAGACGATTTAATTGTACAGTTTTGATACCAACTTCACACATAAGTCGCATAATCATTATATGTTTTGAGAGGTGATATCGCAAGGCTTGTATGAGAAAAAGTTCTATTGATTTTACGTAGTAGTTTTTGGTTGGTGCCCTTTTAAATATGGAGAGCAATAAGCGGCATTTTCGTCATATTTTAGAAAAAGGTAAAAAGACTGTTCAAGTCAGAAAGAAAAGTAACAGATGTGTATGGAGAAGATGTGTTGACAATACGCCAGTGCCAGAACTGGTTTGCAATCTTGATGTTGAAATTGCACCACGTTATGGAAGGCCGATTGAAGCTGATAAATGCACGATAAATGCAATAGATGATGCAAACCGGCGAATAACAACACGTGAGTTCGATGAAAGGTTAAATTTATCGAATTCAACTGTTTAAAACCACCTGATAAATCTGGGCTTAACCTCAAAGCTCAATATATGGGTTCCCAATGTCCTCACGAAGATACATTTGTGTCGTCACGTCGACGTCTATGATTCGCTTCTCAAACATTACGAAAATAATCCATTTTTGAAGCGCATCATTACTGGAGACGAAAAATGGTATAGGGTTCCTGATCAAGAGAAGAAGTCATTAACGTAAAACTTTATTTTTTATAACAATTTAAATTTTTTAAACAAATATTTTCGAGGAACTTTTGCACTTTCTTTTTACACAAACCATTATAAATAAGAATAGATATAAATATAGATAAGGTTATTTCATATATTACGAATTAAAATTTTATACTTTTTTTTAAAAATGATATGGTGATTTTATTAAAATTTTTCACAAAGATTTTGTTGCATCTTTTATTGAATTTCATTTTATTGTACATTTAAATTTAAATTGTACATTTAAATTTTGAAATAAAGAAGTATAAGAAACTTTATTTCAAATTCGAATCAAAAATAAATCTTATACCGATAAATGACGTTTTTGTTATTTATTAAATTTAATCGTTTCTCAATTATATTTCACCATTCTAGAAAATAACATTTTCATTTCATTTTCCTAATATTTTAAAAATTACTTTTAGATTTGATAAAATAACGTTTTAAAAATAAAATTAAAATCGCAATTTTCGTTTAATTTACCAACTTTTAAATTAACTTTTTTTAGAATAAAACTACCTTATATTTATTAAAAATCGAAAATTTTATTTTCAGATATTTTCATTCAATCCTGTTTTTTAATGAAAGTTATATTTTCATTTGATTTTAAAGCAATTATATTTAAAGTTAAAATTTATGAATTAATATCACTTTTGATTTGTTTAATATTTACATAAACGTTACAAAATAATTTTCTAGTGTATTTATTAGTTTTCACATTAAATTTTACGTTTTCTATAAAATTATAAATTACATTATTAATAAATCTATTTATTGGTTTTATGTTCACATTGAAAATTAATTTTATATAAATTACTTTTTTTACGTTATTTTATAAAAATCCCATTTTAACATAATCTCTAAATCTATTTTTCGAAATGAA